>WHVB01000045.1:0-205200 GCA_015178965.1 Russula ochroleuca | reverse complement strand
CAGTCTGAACCCCCTACGGGCTTTGTCAAGAACAACAGCCAGCTCCACTACTTCTCCATCCCCATCCAAGGCAGCAGCAACGACTGCTGCATCGCCCCCTACATCCAGCTTCTCGATGGCCCTGTTCCCCGCACCGCCGGTACCCTGGGAGGCCCTGACGACCCTGTCTTTACTACAGAGGTCTACACCCAGCCCAGTTCGAACATCAGTGTCACCAATCCGCCGGTACCCAAGTGGCTACTCCGTGCCATGGACGGGGGCTCCGAAATCTTCGATGCCTTCGCACTGGAGGTCCAAGATATGACCCAGGACTGGGGTCTCTACACCGACATCTGCCGCTACCACCACACCGACATCGAGCTCACTAACATCGCCGCCCGCATCCGCGCCCTCGAAGCTGAAGAAGCCGAGACCTGCAACACCCTCGCCAACTGCTGCCGTCGCCTCCGTGCAGCCAACACCGGGGAGACCCTTGCCCACCTCGCAGGCAACGACACCGACCGCCACGACCAGTGCCACGCAGAGGGGATCATCCGCTACACGACACGTGGTCGCACTCGCATCTAACCGGAGGGTGATGTTACCGTCCCCTCGACCCTGGGACTTCCCCCCCTCGATCGACAGAGATGTCAGCTGCGAGGACAGCCCGATGGAGTTGGACGAGCCCGAAGGAACGGTAGGTCTCGATTGGTATATACGACTGTATGCCTCGTTTGATGTGGACAGACTACACGAGTTGCCTGGTGACTCGACCCTATGTATGCATGTTCTTGGTGCCTCCCAGTTGTGTTCCGTGCCCCCTGCCCTAGTACCCCGTATTCCTGTATATATACGACTCAACAGTGACTCTAGGTCGCTAAGTTGAGTCTCCTGTCCGTCTTGCGCAGACAATATCATCTATTTCTACATCCCTAGCCAGAAGGCGGCCGCAGAGAGCCTTGTCACCATCACCCCGAGTCTATATGTTATCGTCGCACAAGCAGCGGTGACACTATAGAAAGCAACTGACGCCAAGACAGCATCACTAGCTCCTCGAGTCACTGACGACCCAGACAAAGAGTGCGAAGTTACTAGGAGAAGACTAGACGATCTCCCACCAGAAGTATTAGGAAGTGTCATTTGGATAAACTACCACAAAGGAGAGTCAGTAGAACAACCAAAGACAGGATACTACCTACCCAATCTACAGGACCGCACACTTGTAGAACCCACCTACAAACCACACACACCAGAACCAGTCGAATTCTTTGATAATCACTGGTACTATCTAGATGATAAGAATAACAAGTGGTACACAGCCCACTATTTTCAACTTGCACACAACGAACAAGACACTGGATTTTGGCCTATAACAAACCCAAACCATCCAGACTACCAACAATCGTTGCCAGCAAGTGCTAGCCACAGAGAGAGTAGACACTCCTCTTCAGAAGAATCGCCACAGCAAAGATTTAGATTCGCTGCAGATTACAAATCAGACAAGGACGAGGATACATCTATCGCTCTTCCATTAGATCCAAGAGAACAATCAGTTGAGGATCAACAACAAGAACTAGAAACCCGAATTGTCACAGCAGGTATCGAACACGTCCTCGATATCACAGACTGAGAACCAGAAAATCCACAAGACCCAGGATTTCCACACTATCTCACAATAGTTACCAGAGCAGTAGTACAAGGTGTACAACCTCCATCACCACCTCCAGCGATACAACCTATCCCACAGATTGTAATAAACCCACCTGTACCAGTCGTACAACCAGCAGTACAACCAGTCATACAACCAATAGTAATGGCACAACAACCAGCAGCCGCAAACCCCAGTGGATGGACAGGAAATCCACCACAACTCTTTGACGGAAACAGAGCCAAGAGTGAACTCTTTCTCCACTAATTTGACATGTATAAGTCCATGAACAATGGCATCACAACTATGTCAAACCCTTATAGAAGAGTAATCTTCGCATTATCTTTTATAAGAGGACCGAATGTCGATGATTGGGTAGATGCCCAGCTCCAAGAACTTAAGACAAAAGTCTCACGCCAACAGAATCCAGTAGGAAGAGACGAAGAAGTTCTGTGGACAGAATTTGAAACCACTTTCAAAGGGGCATACACCAATACGATGCAGAAGCAAAGCGCATACCTTGCTCTACAAGGAATGAAGATGCAAGGCCAGAACTTAGATTCCTTCATTGCAACGTTCAAGAATCTAGCAAAGAAAGCAGGATATGGCAAAAATGATGAAGCCACAGTAGATATGTTTGTCAAATGCCTAAACCGACCACTGCTAGACCGCATTCTAGACAGAGACGCAGAGCCAACAACTCTAGCTGAATGGATAGATGCAGCACGAAAGGAACAGAAGAAGAACATGCGCAGAGATGCGATACATCACTCTATGCCTAGATGGCCAATGCAATGGCACAAAGGCCCACAACAACAACGACCACGTTGCCATCCAAATGATGAAACAGTTCCAATGGATGTGGACACTGTAATGGCCGCATGTCGAGCAGTCACTGCAGAAGACAAGAAGAAACATTGTAACGAAGGTTGATGCTATAATTGTTCCAAGCAAGGACACCTTGCACACAAATGTCTAAACAAGAAAAGTTTGCAAATGCAACTGTGCAAACCTTTCAAGTCCAACCAGAAGAAGAACACTAAATTTAGACCTAAGACTTCCTTTGCAAGGGCAATCATAGAAGAAGATTCAGATGATGAAGACTTCTTTGAAGAAGTTGAATCAGATGACAAATCAAATGATCAACCTAACATCGCTCAAATAGCAGCTCAAACAGCTTCATTTTCCGATGAAGAGCATGAGCAATGGGCAAAAGAAATGCAAAAGAATGGTGTAAATTTTCAGTAAGCCCAAGTCACCAGGCCATGATTAGGGTAGTGTTCAATGCAGACACATTCGTGCTGAAGCAACGATCAGTAAAGGCCACAGTTAAACTTCGAACAAAGGACAAGCAAGGACAAGTTAAAGCATTAATCGACAGTGGTGCAACAGATAATTTTATAGCACCCACACTCACAAGACGATACAAGTTCCCTACATACAAATTGAGTCAACCACGGATCATTCGTAATGTAGATGGAACACGAAACTCTTTAGGAAATATTACAGAAGCCATGGACTTAGAAGTCTACTATGGTCCGAACAAGAAGAAAGAAACCTTCTTTATCATCAACTTAGGAGGTGATGAAATGCTATTAGGATACCCCTTTTTATCCAATACTAATCCACCGATTAATTGGAAGACAAGTACATTCTATGGCAACATAACTATTGCAACCAAAGACACACACCTATGGACCCCAGAAAGGCAACTGCAGCTCCTAAAAGAGATTAAGCCAGAGATGTATGAAACGGAAAAGTATGATCCGCATTTCATACCAAGCAACAAAAGAGGAACCATTCTTTACCCAAAGAAATTCCTCAGAAAGACGACAACAGCCACAGATCTTGCAATAGAAGCCAGAGATAAGAAGGAACAAACTTGGCAAGAAATTGTTCCAAAAGCTTATCATGCTTATGGCAAAGTCTTCGACGAAATCAAGGCTATGCATTTCCCAAAGTCAAGACCATGGGATCACGCAATAGAATTCACAGAAGACGTTCCAAAGACCATAGACTGCAAGCTCATACAATTGGCACCACACAAACAGGAAGTGTTAGACAAATTCCTAGACGAACATCTAAAGAAGAAGTATATTACGACCTCTAACTCGAACTATGCATCACCCTTCTTCTTTGTAAAGAAGAAAGATGGAAAGTTGCAACCAGTTCAAGATTATAGAGCCAGAGCCATCAACAAGTATACGAAGAGAAATACATATCTGCTCCCATTAATCAAAGAAATTATTGCCCAGATCCACGATGCGGATTGGTTCACCAAGTTTGATATACGATGGGGATACAACAACGTCCGAATCAAAGATGGAGACCAGCCTAAAGCCACATTTAAGACGAACAGAGGACTTTTTGAACCAAATGTCATGTTCTTCAGCTTAACCAACTCTCCAGCAACATTCCAGATGATGATGGACGCATACTTTAGAAAAGAAATCGCCAAGGGCAAAGTATTCATCTATATGGATGATATACTGATACCTACCAAAGGATCCCTACGACAACACAATAGAGACATAGTGAAAGTCCTTAAGAAACTACTTAGACACGATCTCTATCTAAACCCAGAGAAGTGTCATTTCCACAAGAAGCAAGTGGAATACCTCGGAGTTATTATAGGCAATGGTAAAGTCCAGATGGACCCAATCAAAACAAGAGGATTGACTGATTGGCCACAACCTACAAAGCTCAAAGAACTACGCTCATTTCTTGGATTTGGAAATTACTACAGAGATTTCATTTCCAATTATTCGCGTATAGCAAGACCACTTAATGAATTGACGAAGAAGAACACGGCATACATATGGAGTAAAGAAGCAGAACAGGCTTTCCAGACACTTAAGAAAGCGTTCACTTCATATCCAGTCCTTAGAAATCATGATCCAGAGCACAGATACATATTAGAAACAGACACCAGTGATTTTGCAATGGGCACCACCCTTGCTCAAGATTTCAAAGATGGACGCCACCCTGTTGCTTACTTCAGCAAATCACTTTTGCCAGCAGAACAAAATTACCAAATTGCTGACAAAGAATTATTAGCAATCATTAGAGCAGTCCAAGCGTTTAGACACCTCTTATTAGGCACTAAACACAAGATACTGATAAGATCAGATCACGAGAACCTGAAATATTTCAAATCATCTAGAAAAATCACGCCCAGATAGGCAAGATGGTACGAATTTCTAGAAGACTACGATTTTGAATTGGAACACCTCCCCGGTCATACCAATACGGTAGCCAATCTTCTTAGCAGAAGAAGCAACCTTAACAAGGGGGTGGATATCAACAATTCCATTCAAATCCTTCCAGATCATCTTTTTGTGCACAAAACAGGCACATCAAAGAAGATTTACCTAGAAGATGACGATGAAACACATAGAAATATTCTAAGAGAAATCCATGACACCCTGATTGGAGGCCATCCCAGTATTTCCAATACATGGTACCTTGTAAACCAAAACTATGAAGGACCCCTACTGCGCAAATTTGTTGAACAATACATTAAGGGATGTGCAAAGTGTCAAGAAGCAAAACCAAAGACAACCCTGAAACGTGCCCCTTTACAGCCCTTTGATATGCATGCATCAGAAGGACCCTTCAAATATGTTTCAATGGATCTCATCACCGATCTTCTTAAGTCAGGAAAATATGATGCCATTCTCACCATAGTGGATCAAGGATGTTCCAAAGCAGCAAAGTTCATCCCGTGTAATAAGACCATAGATGGCAAAGGCACAGCAATTCTGTATTTCAAACACCTGTTCCCCTTATTTGGAATACCAAAGCGCATCATATCCAATTGAGATCCCAGATTTACAGCACACTTTACAAGAGCAGTATGCAAAGCCACAGGCATACAGCAGAACCTGTGTTACTGCCGGCAGCTGCACTTAGCCAATGGGAGGTTAAGGGGCAGCATAAGCAGAGGGTGAACCGGCCCCAGGTGAGCTATCAGTTCTGTCAGGAGTTGAACCCGGCTCTACATCATGGTAATGGTCCATGTGATTGTATGTCTCGACCCTCCCCCTTCCTGTAGCACGTTCTGGACGCTACCTATCCCCTGACTCATAGTATCTCTGACGTGTTTGTGATATCATTGTCCCGACCTTCCCCTCATGTACGGACTCATCACGGGCATTGTAGTAAGGGTGACATCTTTATGACGTCGATCCTAGTATTGTTGTAGTAGGATGATGCGCCCCGATGTCATCCCCGTACCTCTAGTAGTTGGCGACTCGTTCCAGGCCTCGTAGCTGTACTTGTATAAGTAGGACTCGTCTTAGGTCTCTAGGACTCTAAGTCGAGTCTCCTCGTCTCAATCTTAGCTTGCTATCCCCTACTTCGAACGGAGTGAACATGTCACTGTCCCCTTCCTTGTCTATCAAACCAGTACACTCAGGAGTCTAAGTGTCGCACCCTACACCGGTGACAACCTGAGTACAGCATTCCACCCTCTGTTACAAACGTACTACTTCTACAAGAGCAGTACGACGTATCAGGGGTTCTTGAGTGGACTTGGGCGCGATGATGCTAAGGGTGACCTTGAAGACGAGGAGAAAGCGCACTAGGAATGGCTTAGAGGCAATGGCAGGCAAGGGAGTACGTGGAACAAGGCAGAAAAGCCAAGTGGACAATCTAAGGATTGCCTTCGTAATTCATGGGTCTTATATACTGTAGGGACAGGGTGTTACATAAGCGACAGTGGGCTGGTTAATCTAACCATAAGTAGACGAGGTGTGATCGATTGCGCAATAATGTCCGTGCGCAGAATACTCTAGAAGGGTTATTTATAGCCATCCAATGGCAATAACCCGCAGATATGGTCCGTGCGTTTCTGCAGTAATCTATGAGGTTCCATGGTATTCCAACCAATGGCAGAACTCCCTCCAGGAGGATTGTTGTTCCGGTAGGTGATAAGCTCCATCTCTAGTACGGAGAGAGGTGAGGTGTTTTACGGACCGACAGACTGGCTGGGATCACGTGATCCCCTGACTACTATATGCGACTCACCGATTGGACTGGTTGACTAAGATTCTTACTGTATCGCTGACTGATAGGCTGACTCACAAGCACATCATGCTTACTGTACGATAGGGCGGATGACTGATCCCTTACAAACCGGCTTAGCAACCGGTTCTGAGACTATTAGTCATACTAGGTTCGACTCTGTATATATACGACTCTGTACAGACAGTTGAGCCTTAAGCTCGACTTTGCTTTGCAATCGCAGCTCTTGTATACTCCTGCTCCTTGCGCGGCCCTCTCAGCTCTTCCATCTACCTTTCGAGGTCCTTAAAGGCAGATCTCACCTTCGGAGCTTAGTGATTGTGCTATAACAATCAACGCGCACCTCAGGAGTCTGATCACGTGTCACGGCACGCTTCGGACCGCACACCTTCCTCTTTGGTCAAGTGTGCACGAAGCCCCGCTGCGGGCTTAACACAAGTCGAGCTTCTCTTTAGCCAACCTGGCTGACATACTACTCGACCTTGGAAGAAAGCGAAAGCTCTCAAAGAGCCCCGACATCAGGTTCAGAAATAGAACCACCGACGACCTCCCTACAGAAATACAGGGAAAAGCCTTCTGGCTAGAATCACGGACCGAGGGACGATCAGCATATCACCTCAAAGAAGGGTTATACACATACCCTGTTGAATACATCAACGGAACTTGGTACAAAATCAGTTGGACCATTGACGAGTGCTACAAAGTTAGCAGAGAAGACGAAATCAAAGATCCCCACGAATCAGGATTAGGGACTAAAAGCCAACTGTTCCTACTCGCCCCGGATCTCGAACGAATCCACACAGAGGTCAGACAAGGAAGTGACAAAGGGCCTGAAGTAAAAACTACTTCACCAACCTCAGACCCAGACATCCCCACGACAGACCAAGCTCACGTGCCGGTCATCGAACAGCTCACAAAAGCAATGGCAGCAATCGCCGTAGCCCACGTACAACCGGCACAAGTAGCCGGACCAGCACAGGCTCCACAACCAGCTGGAGGACAACCAGCTGGAGGACAACCAGCGGGAGGAGGACAACCCCAACAACCACCAGCTGGAGGACAACCACCGGCCGGAGGACAACCAGGCGGTGGAGGAGGAGGAGGCGGCGGTGGAGGAGGCGGCGGTGGAGGAGGCGGCAGTGGAGGAGGCGGCGGTGGAGGAGGCGGTGGCGGAGGCCAGCCAGCAGCTGGACAAGCAGCAGCCGCACCACCCCGCAGCGAAGCCCTCAAAGGAATGATTCCCCAAATCTTCCAAGGAGACAGGAAAGACGCCAAACGCTTCATGCAACAATTCGGAGCATATCGCTTCCTTAACTGACACAACTCCACCTTTACAAACAAAGCAGAACAAGTGGCTTACGCCATCACCTTTATCAAAGGACCATTGGTCAATGATTGGGCATACGATATGGCAGACCAACTATCCATCAAGGTAGAAGGAAACCCAACCACAGGAGATCCTCCGACACATGCAGAGAATGATCCAGCCCTCTGGGAATGGTTCGCGAGAGCATTTAGGGATGCCTTTACCGATTCCACCAAGAAACAAGACACGTACTCTCGTCTCACAAAAATGGAACTAGACATGGACAAAGTCGACTCATCCATCACACTCTTCAAACGCCTCATCAGGGAAGCAGGGTGGGGACCAGACGCAGAAGGAACAATTTAATTGTTCCAAGACATTCTACCAGTCGGACTCCATCGCATTATCCGCCAACGAGAAACCCTACCAGCAACCATGGAAGAATGGTATGATGCGACCCGGAAGACAGTCCAAAGGTGGCAGGATCTTAATGACAATATTGGACCCAAAGGAGGACCTGGCCACATCTCAACCCGAGCCAATAGGATGCGCAGCTATCAAAAGCCCTCTCCGCCAAAGCGACAGAAGGATCCCAACGCAATGGACATCGACGCCATCTGTACCACTGGGAAATTAACGGATGAAGAGCGAACCAAACTCATGAAAGAAGGAAGATGTTTTCGATGCCGCAAACTGGGACATATGTCTAGGGCCTGCCCCGACAAAGGCAAAGGAAAAACCCCAGATCGACCCCGTAGCTCCCAAGGGCAGTACACCAAAGAAAAACCCAAGGTCCGAGCTGCGGTAATCAATGAAGACGAGGAAGAGGAACAGCATAGCGAAGCTGAAACCTCGACCACCGCACCTCCTTCCTACACCAAAAAGGACGTCCTCCAATACATTCGAGGAATGACTATCAAAGACCGAGAAAACCTCTATGAGGAACTCTCGGCAAAGGCGGATTTTTAAAAAGCTCGAAGCCGACGGTCTGGCTTAGAGCAACAGGATTGCAAGATACGATGTACATTAGGAAACTATCGACTCTGAATATGAATGTTTCTTTCCGCACCTCGCAATCCAAGGCCGACGAATCCGCCCTCATAGATAGTGGCGCAACCGACAACTTCATCGATGAAGATACCTGGAAATGACTTGGGATAGGATGCAAGGAACTGGCTAGACCAGTTACCGTCCACAATGTCAACGGCACAGAAAACAAACAAGGAAAGATCACCCATTACTGCTGGCTATGCATCGTCAAAGGGGACAAACATATGCTCCAGAGATTCTACATCACAAGCCTAGGAAAAGACTGCATCATCCTAGGATACCCTTTCCTTTACGATTTCAACCCAAAAATCAACTGGAAGACAGGAAAGGTTTCAGGGGACTCGGTACAGCTTCAAAGCAGCCGATACATGCATGTCGCCAAGAACATCTTCTTTATGCAGAGAGGCGATCAAAAAGCTAGGGAAACCCAAGGAAGACAAAGCCATCTACGTGCGACGGACCAACATCGCACAAGAATGGGCCCAAAAGGCGGATAAGGATAAAATCCACCTCACCATCGACACCATCCCAAAAGAATACCGGAGACATCAAAAGGTCTTCTCGAAAGAAGAAGCACAACACTTCCCACCTGCACAATTTGAAGATATGACCATCAAGCTGACCACCGATGCACCAAAAGAGCTAAACTGCAAGGTATACCCCTTATCCAAAGACGAGCGAGAGCTCTTGGAAAAATGGATCCTTGAGGAAGAAGAACTCGGATGAATCTACGAAGGACCTTCCCCTTACACGGCACCCGTCTACTTCATTAACAAAAAGGACAGTTCGGAGAAAAGGATCATCATGGACTACCGACAACTAAACAAGTACACAGTCCAAGATAACAACCCCCTACCCAACATCCAGTCTGCACTAGAAAGGCTCCACGGCAAACTGCTGTTCTCAAAGTTCGACATTCGTTGGGGATATAATAACATACGCATCGCTGAAGAAGACCAAACCAAAGCGGCGTTCAAAACTCCCCAAGGCACCTACGTTCCTCGAGTCATGTACTTTGGACTCACAAATGCACCCCCTTTCTTCCAACGAACCATGCATCGAGATTTCCGCCCGCTACTCCAAAAGTATCCCGAAAACCTAGGAAACTATATGGACGATTGGTGGGTAGCCACAGCCAACGACAAAGAAGGCCGCCAACTACATAAACAAATCGTCCACGACTTTCTCGACAAAATGGAAGAATGTTCTTACTTCCCGAAGCCGAAGAAATGTCAATTCGAAAAGGACAAAATGGAAATCCTCGGATGGCTCGTAGGAGGCGGACGAGTACGTATAGACCCCGCCAAGGTAAAAGGAATATCAGAATGGCCCAGGACTCTCAAATCTGTAGAAGAAGTAAGGAAGACCCTAGGCGTATTAGGCTACCAGCGACCCTTCATCCAAGGATTCACATTTATAGCCCGACCTCTACACGACCTCACAAAAAAGGAGACCCCCTTCGTCTGGACCGAGAAGTGCACAGAAGCGTTGAACGAACTCATCACACGAGTAACCACTGAGCCGGTCCTCTGGCATCCGAACCCAGCAAAACCGTATGAACTAGAAGTCGACGCCTCGGCATTCGCACTTGGCAGCATCCTCTATCAAAGAGACGACAATAACAAAAGACGAGCAGTGGCCTATCATTCGAAGGCACTAAACGCGGCAGAAAGAAATTACTCTATCGGAGACCGAGAGTTTCTAGCCATCATTGAAGGTCTCAAACGCATCCGACATCTAGTGATGGGATCACCTCACAAATTGACAATCTACACGGACCACGACAACCTCCGCTACTACCGACACCCGCAAAAACTGAATAGAAGGGTGGCTCGTTACATTGCCTTCCTGGCAGATTTCGACTTCGAATTAGTCCACCTCCCGGGCAAGCGAAACCAAGCGGACCCCCTATCCCGATGGCCAGACCATAATGATGGATCAGCGGATAACGAAGAGACTACAGCCCTTCCCGATGAGCTCTTCGCTAGAGCAATAGAGATCTCCATCCTGGAGCAACAAGTTCACCGCCTACAGAAGGCAAACAACGAGTTATGCCAAACTTGGAAGAAGAAATACAATATTTACCAAGACGAGTGGAAGGTCTGGTGGAAGGCAGGATCATTAGTAATCCCTGAAGATACACAACTCCGATGCACGTTCCTCCAGGAATATCATGACACTCCGATGTCGGGACACCCCGGAGTTTGGAAAACCTACTTAATGCTAAAACGAGACTACTGGTGGCCCACAGTCCATAAAGACATCGAAGATTACGTCAAAGGGTGCGCCACCTGCCAGGCGGTAAAAACAATCACACACCGCAACGTACCCCCCATTGCGCCGATCGGCCCTGGCGAAGACACAACACCCTTTGCCACGATCACAGTTGATTTCATCACAAAACTACCCGACTCACGTGGCTGTGATACGATCCTCACCATTACCGATCATGACTGCACAAAGGCTGTAATCCTGATCCTGTGTAGAGAAGACATGGGGAGTGAAGAGGTCGCAAGGCTCTTCAGGGACCATGCATTTCCTTACACCGGAATTCCTAAAAGAATTATCTCAGACAGAGACACGCGGTTCACCTCGCAATTCTTCAAGGAACTTTGTGCCCAACTCGAAATCAAACAGAACATGAGCTCGGCCTATCACCCTCAAACAGACGGGCAATCGGAAAGGACGAATCAGACAGTAGAAACCATCCTGAGGATCTTTTGCAATCACCAACAAGACAACTGGGCAGACTGGCTCAAGGTCGCGCAATACATGATAAATTCCCGCCCTTCGTCGACCACAAAGAAGCCCCCATACGAATTATGGATGGGATTTATTCCCCGCACCCATCAACCCACGCGTGTCGGAAATGTACCAGCAATAGAAGAACGAAAGTCCCAACTTCTGGAAGCCAGGAAGAGCGCCCAGGAAGCCATCAGCAAGGCACAATCCCTTTGGACAAAAAACCCCCATTTCCAACGGTACCGCGTGGATCAGAAGGTCTGGCTAGAAGGGACCCATCTACGAACAACACACCCCACAATGAAATTAAGGGCCAAGCGCTTTGGACCCTTCAAAGTAACGGAAGTACTCAGCGCCGTAACATACAGACTGGACCTCCCAGCCGCGTGGAAAATCCACAATGCGTTCCATGCAACTGTCCTCCACCCATACAAGGAGACGGAGCTCCATGGACCTAACTTCCCTGAAGCACCTCCTGACTTGATCGAAGGACACGAGGAATGGGAAGTGGACAACGTGTTAGCCTCAAGGCGAACAGGAAAGGCAAGGACGTTACAATATCTTGTCCGGTGGAAAGGATTCTCCGAAGCACATGATTCCTGGGAACCAAAACGGAATCTAGGCAATGCCTCTGCAAGAGTAAAAGAGTTTCACGATAAGAACCCCAAGGCCATTCGAAGAATGGTTATAAACCCCCAAGAATCAACTATGAGTTCTTCATCACTCCCTGACATCTCACTCCTCTGCACCCACTTCGAAAACCTATCCCTGATGTCGTCAAACTACAGTTCGCCGTCCCCTGCCACCTGCAATGCCATGCTAGCCGTCGACACAGAAGAAGTCGCCGTGCTAGAAGCCTCACTACACCCCACCAACGAACCACCACCGGCCTTCCCTGAAGAACCAGAATACGCCCCACCAACAGACACACCCCCCAGCTTTGGACTCGAAGAGTACCTACGCCTCTCGCCCTTGTTATACAGCGTACACAGACCAAGCCGAGTCCCCAGTCCCGAGCCACTGCCCATTCCCCCACGCACTGACACACTCCCCCAACATAACCCAGAAGACCCGCGAAACCTCGTCCGCGGTCTTAGCAGTTTCGTGAGGGAAAGACTCTTTTACTCCCCGAGTGGCTTGGCGGCCGCTCAACTCATGTTGGAGCGGCAGGAGGAGGCCGACCACCCTCTGGTACTGGACCCTGAGACTAACGAGGTCCACCGTGCCGCCACTCCCCTATCTTCAGTATCGAGTACGACACCGAGCTCCTCCCCGGCCATGTCCATGCACAGCTTTCCCTCCCATTACACCATTGAAGTCGACATAGATGACCTCGTGCAGACACACCCAGGAGATGATTGGGTGAGGTTCCAGCCAGAAATCCATCGCACCTCTATCAAGGTCCCGGCAACCGAGGCGGAACCAGCGGTCAAGGTGGATGCAAGGTTTGTGCGTTTCCGAGTCGACAACATCACAGGAGAACCCACCATCTACGGGACCATGGGAGCTGGACGACCCGTGTATGCAGAGACCCTAGAAGCCGCCCCCGCATCTTGGGCGGCACCAGCCGACTACCGCGATGATAGGTATTTTACATTGCTGACGGAAGAAAGGATGATCGGAGGCCCGATGGAAAGGGCAATCGAAGATCTGGGAGACTACGGGGTAAAAGCAGACATCATCCGCCTTCGGAATCTCGAGGCCGACAAGCGCAAGCTGGCCCTCTGCCTTAGAGAAGTCCAGGCCCTAGAGGCCTACACGCAGAAGAGGAGGGCCGAGTTCGGCATCTACCAACTCGCCCATGTCAGCCGAACCAAGGCAGTTCGCCAAAGACTCGTCCGAGCCAATGCACGGGAACGACTTCTGGAACTAGTGGATGAGGATCATGAGAGAGGGGAATTGGCATGGCGACACTGACGAGACAGGCGCAGCATCGTGCCATATAACACCAACATAGCGACCAGGCCCGACTCCAGGTTGAGAGGAGGAGGAGGCAGCAGGGTTTCCTGGAATAGTGAGAACACTACTGATGACGCACTAGCCAAGGAAGAGTTCGAGGAGCGAAGGCGATGCTCCTATTGCCCGTGGTACGACCACCTCTCCACTCACTGTGAAATGCCTCACCACCTCTGCTCCATCTTGACATCTGGCTGGTGCCGAGTCCCCCGCCACCACTGCTTCTTCCGAAACCAGATGCCCGCCACCTGTCCTTACGGGGGTCGGCGCCGCCACGCCAACGGCCACTACCTCACACGCCAACGCCACGCCCGTTATCTCACGCTGGAAGAGCGAGAGATAGAGTACGACCATAACAACGCGGGATGCGACGACCTCTGCAAAGGGGAACTTAGCAGCACAGGGATCGCCATGCGCCAGGTGATCACTCAGGTCGTCTTGGACAAGTTTGAGAACGCGGGCCCCTCTTACACCCCTTGTTCCCCGTCCCCCGATTATGACTACGTCCCCGGCGATAACGAGGGATCCAGTTAAGTGCATGGAAGCACTCCTTTGAGGGGAGGGTGGTGATAAGCTCCATCTCTAGTACGGAGAGAGGTGAGGTGTTTTACGGACCGACGGACTGGCTGGGATCACGTGATCCCCTGACTACTATATGCAACTCACCGATTGGACTGGTTGACTAAGATTCTTACTGTATCGCTGACTGATAGGCTGACTCACAAGCACATCATGCTTACTGTATGATAGGGCGGATGACTGATCCCTTACAAACCGGCTTAGCAACCAGTTCTGAGACTATTAGTCATACTAGGTTCGACTCTGTATATATACGACTCTGTACAGACAGTTGAGCCTTAAGCTCGACTTTGCTTTGCAATCGCAGCTCTTGTATACTCCTGCTCCTTGCACGGCCCTCTCAGCTCTTCCATCTACCTTTCGAGGTCCTTAAAGGCAGATCTCACCTTCGGAGCTTAGTGATTGTGCTATAACAATCAATGCGCACCTCAGGAGTCTGATCATGTGTCACGGCACGCTTCGGACCACACACCTTCCTCTTCGGTCAAGTGTGCACGAAGCCCCACTGCGGGCTTAACAGTAGGCTTCTATTGGCTTCGACTGTCTTCTAGCCAATCATATGTGTCTTCAGGTTTGAGGTCACATACTAGGTCACGTGCATCGTCACATGACTGATCACATGTGACTAGTGTGACATATTGCGTGACTTGTCACATGTGACTTGAGGGTGTGACAAGGTGTGACAGGGTAACATCGATTCCCACAGTCATGTGTCTTGAGATTTTGCGTTCCACCACCACGGTTCATGACACCCTCATACAGACAGACAGACAGAGTGAATGAATCAATGGGTAGAGACCTACCTACACAGCTTTGTGAATGGACACCAAGACAATTGGAGCACCCTACTTCCTCTAGCTGAATTCACACATAATTCATGGAAACATGAGAAGACAAAATACTCGCCACATGAACTCATCACAGGCAGCATTCCATCAGCAAAACTGATGCCCCTCGATGATTCAACTCCCACTGCAGAAGCTAGATTGAAAGAACTCTCAAGAGCACGTTCTGATGCACAACTGATGCTTGAGAAATGCACCAAAAGCAATAGAGAACTGCACACTCTTCAGGTCAATCAGAAAGTTTGGTTAGATGCACGCAATCTTAAGACCAAGGTTCCATCAAAGAAACTTGCTCCAAAGAGATACAGACCCTTTCAAATTACTGAGAAAGTCTCCGCAGTTGCATACAGACTGAAACTTCTGCAACACTTCAGGATACATGATGTATTTCATGTCAACCTCCTGATCCCATTTAACCAAAATCAGACATATGGAGAAGCATTTCCACAGCCTCCCCCTGATCTGATAGAAGGAGAAGAAGAATATGAAGTAGAAGAGATCATTTCTGATCGAAAGTATGGACCGCACTGTAGTCAGCAATACCTAATCAAGTGGAAAGGATACCCATCCTCTGAGAACTTGTGGGTTAGCACAAAGGATATGCACGCACCTGAGATACTCAAGGAATACCTGGACTCTAAGAAATCTGCAGCCTCTACTGCAGTCTCTCAAACATATAAAAGACAGCCCAAGATTCTGCAAAGTCCTCATCAGTCTGCTTATACATGGTTTCCTTCTCAACTACAGACCCTCGCATCCTATACTCCACTGTTGTCTCATCTCCTTACACCATTGCTCAACTGCAAGACATCCTAGAAGCAGCAGAAGAACACAAGCTTCGACACTGCCGCTTCCGCCAATACACCAAGCAGCAGACCGAAGAATCCGACCAGCAGCATGCCAGCTCCCATTGGTTCTACTGTAAAAGTCCATTCTGCTGCTATCACTACCAGTATTAGAATGTTTTCCCTATCCGCCCTCCGTACAAACATACCTTCCCCAGTTAGCAACTTCTCAGCTGACTACTCCTCCTACCCTTCTACACCTCCTTTGTCTCCCATCAGTTATGCTTCCACCCTATTTGATGGCATAGACCATCTTCAGTACCCTATGGACATAGACACCATACAGCATCCCCCTTCTTCCATACATACTTCAGATTTGGACAGTTGCCGATCCACACCCCCTTCTTCTTCCTTGCCTCCTTCCCTTAACCGGAGACAAACAATACCCCTTCCACTTTTGGATCCAGAAGAAGAAGCAGAACACGCGGAACTCGAAGAGTTCCGGAAGGCACATGAGGTGGAAATCGCCTCCAGACATGGCAGAGATGACGAGAAGAACCCCATCCAAGAATGGGATGCAAAGATTGCCGCCCAACCTAGTTGGACAGGCGCTGCCACCTCTTCCGCCACCTCGTCACCACCATCATACAAGGCCGGATTCGAACCTCTCGAACCCCCTGGCAAGAATTGTGTTACCGTCCCCTCGGCCCTGGGACTTCCCCCCCTCGATCGACGGGGATATCAGCCATGCGGATGACCCGATGGAGTTGGATGACCCCGAGTAGTGGTAAGATCGGACTAGTGTTATTAGTATACGCCTCACCTGATGTGGATGGACTACATGAGTCGCCTTGTGACTCAGCCCCTATGTACGTGACTCGCAGACCCGTATCCTCATGCTCCGTGCCCTGTGCCCAGTATCCCGTACCTCGTATCTTGTAGTAGTATAAGTACGACTCTCTAGTGACTCTAGGTCGCTAAGTTGAGTCTCCTGTCCGTCTTACGACGGCAATAGCATCTATTCTCCACTCCTAGCCAGAAGGCGGCCGCTAAGAGCCTTGTCACTATCACCCCGAGTCTACTCGTTATCGTCGCGTAAGCAGCGGTGACATTAGACTCAACTTTCTTACCATCACGGAGGCCCCACCCAAGGACTACCTCACGGACTTTGGAGACGACGACCAACCACCAAAGAACGCGCACCTACGCAGAATCGACAAAGGAGTCATCCCCGGATACGACGGGATAGCAATACTATACCATCCTGATACGACCAAGAAGGCACAGGACTGCATAGACGGAACTCACGTCTGGATACACAACGAGAAAGGAGTCCTCACCCAAGTCTACCTCGAGGAGGACGGAGACAAGTTCAAATTAGTGCGAGGACCCAGAAGACCTGACATCGAGGCCCACAACGAGTTGAACGCACAAGAAAGACGCCGACGCAGACACGAAGGAGGAACGTTCCTACCCATCCCCCTTGACTCCGACAGCGACGCCGAGGATAACACCCGACCCCCATCTCCCGTCTCCACAGACCAGCAACCCAACTCGCCTACCACTGACGAGGAACCCACAGAGGACCCCACCAACACCACCATCAGAAACTCCCCACTCTTCGACACTCGACCATTCGCTTCGTTGATACACGAACACGCTATGGCAACCACCACAGCAACCACCACTACCGCCATCACAACCACCAAACCCAAGATAGTAGCCTCCGTGCAGAAGAAGCTAGACACGGCAATGAAGCGACAACCGAGTAACAACCCCGGAGGAGGAAGCGGAAACCCCGGAGGGGGAGGAAGCAACCCCGGAGGAGGAGGAGGAAACCCCGGAGGGGGAGGAGGCAACCCCGGAGGAAACCCCGGAGCCCCCAACCCCCCAGCCGCACCACCAATGCCCCCACCAAACCAAGACGCCCGCCTCATGGGGAGCGCCCCCACGGAGTTTGACGGAGACCGAGCGAAAGCGGATCAATTCATAAATGAACTACGACACTACTTCCGCGTAAACGCCACGGTCCCCGGCCTCCAATCCTGGATCCGCCGCGTAGCAATAGCACTGACGTTCATCAAAGGCCCAACCGTAGACGAATGGGCCCTCAACCAAGGAGACTGGGTGGATCAACTGGACCCACTCATCGAAGACGTCCCCGACGTCTGGATACACTTTCTGAACGAGTTCCGGAACCAATTCCAAGACACCCAAGCCGAAGAGCGAGCACGTCTTCAGATCGAGAACATGAAGATGAAATGGCCCGAAGTCGACCAATACATTCAAGACTTCGAAAGAGTCGCTCGAAAGGCTGAATATCCACTCACGGCGCCCGCAACCGTCAGATACTTCCTGAAAGGACTAACCAAGTCCATTGTCAACGACATAGTCAAACCCCCCAAGGTCAATACCTATGCAGAGATTAAACAGCGAGCCATCGACAGCGTGGCGTCCCAACTCCTCATCTACGAGATGTTCAAGCAGGACAAGGGCACCGCGAGTCGACCACCGTCATCAAGGTGGAATCGATTCGCGCAGCCCAATCCCACCAACCAACAAAGTCGCCCCAACATCAGAGGGTATAACTCCACCAACGCCCCCCGCCACTTAAACAACGCCCCCGTCCCGATGGACGTTGATGCAGACCGAGCACGCGCCAACCGAAACAACAACTGGAGAAACCGAAACTCCCAAGGAAGGTCGGTCCAGATGCAGGACGAACAAGGGAACGTCTACCAGGTGAACGTCGCCCAAACCCAGCCGACTGACAGAAACCCCCGCAACGCTGACCGAGCCCCCCGCGGCGCCTGCTACGAATGCAACCAAGTCGGACATCTCGCACGCAACTGCCCCAACCGAAAGAAGAAACCACGCGTGGCCACGGCACAGCTGGTCGACTGGATGTCAGACGCCACGACCACTAACGAGAACCCAGTGGACGAAATAGCCAGCAGGCTGGCAGCCATGTCCACTGACCAACGAGACCAAGTAGCAGCACATTTCGGAGGAGGAGTAGTAGCAGCCGAGGAAGAGGGTTTTCAGGACGCCTAACCAGTTCGGCCTTGGTTAGGGCATTAAGTACAAGGAGCGTGTATCTATCGAACCGTCGATCAATGACAATTCGCGTATATTTAAACTCCTTGTCCAAGAGGGCCGAAACCTCTGCACTACTAGACTCCGGCGCCACGGAGAACTTTATTAACCCCAACTACGCAAGAGAACTCGAACTACCAATCGAAGAACTAGCGGAACCCCGCAAGGTATTCAACGTGGACGGAACGCAAAACCGCCACGGACAAATCACTCACTACACCGACTTAGACGTACGAACGGGCGACCAAACGCGCACAATGCGCTTCTTTCTCACCAACCTAGGCGAACAAAAAGTAATCCTAGGATACCCATGGTTCGCCGCAGTCCAACCAGTCATCGACTGGGCAAAAGGATGGATCGCCTACGAACAATTACCCGTCGTCATCAAAGCCAAAACCAAGCGGACGACGGCAAAAATCCATACCGCCACAGCAACAGACCGACAGACACTAGCCTCAAAACTAGCCGAGAAACACGCGGCCCAACCCTCACCGATCCCCAAGGAATATCGCCGACACTCATTCGTGTTCAGCGAGACAGAATCAAAGCGATTCCCACCACCACGAGCATGGGACCACGCCATAGAGTTGAAGCCAGGTCACCCAGAACACATGCCAGGAAAGGTGTACGCCCTAACCCAGCCAGAACAAGAAGCACTCGCAACATTCCTCAAGGAGCACCTCGACAAAGGATACATCACCGAGTCCAAAAGCCAATTCGCGGCCCCATTCTTTTTCGTTAAAAAGAAAGACGGGAAACTTCGACCAGTACAGGACTACCGGAAACTCAACGAATGGACCCGCCGAAACGCCACACCACTCCCACTCATCCCCGAGCTCATCGCAAGAGTCAGAGGAGCCAGCCTATTCACCAAATTCGACATCCGCTGGGGATACAACAACATACGAATACGCGATGGAGACCAATGGAAAGCAGCGTTCGTCACTAACTATGGCCTCTTTGAACCACAGGTGATGTTCTTTGGGATGACCAACTCCCCGGCCACCTTTCAGACCATGATGAACGCACTGTTCAGAGAAGAACTCCGACAGGACTGGCTCTCAATCTACATGGACGATATCCTCATACATACCCGATCAGACCTCCTGTACCACCGAACAAGAGTCCACCAGATCCTCGACAAGCTGCGCAAACACGACCTCTTCCTCAAACCAGAGAAGTGCGTCTTCGAGGAAAAGGAAGTCGAATTCCTAGGCGTCATCCTAGGTCATAACACCATACGGATGGATCCAGCCAAGGTACAAGGGGTAGCGGACTGGAAACCCCCACGAACGGTCCGAGACGTCAGAGCCTTCCTGGGGTTCACAGGATACTACCGATACTTCATCAAAGACTACTCGAAGATCGCGAGACCACTGATCCACCTCACCAAGAAAGCGACACCGTTCATATGGGGAGAAGACCAAGTTAAAGCCTTCGAAACCCTCAAGAAACACATGTGTCAAAACCCAATCCTACGCCAACCCGACTACACCAAACCATTCTTCCTAGCCACAGACGCGTCCGCGTACGGCGTGGGAGCCGTACTCTTACAGGAGGGAGACAAACACCCCAGAAAAACCTCACCAACCAAACACCCCATAGCCTACTACTCCGCAACATTCACCCCAACCGAGCGCAACTACGACATCTACGAAAGGGAACTCCTGGCACTAATGAAAGCCCTAGCCCACTGGCGACCCCACCTAGCAGGATCAACGATCCCAGTCACAGTCCTCACCGACCACGCAAACCTAACCTTCTGGAAATCCCCACGCAAGGTAAACCGCCGAGTAGCACGATGGTTCGCAGAACTCCAAGAGTACCACTTAAAGATCCAACACGTGCCAGGGAAGCTCCACACCTCGGCAGACCTCCTCTCCCGACCCCCAGGAGTAGACAAAGGCGAAACAGATAACCAGGACCTAACCCTCCTCCACCCAGACGCCTTTATCAGACTGTCCACCACCGAAGACCCCAAAGACGAATGGTGGGAATTAGAACGACGGGTAGGGATAACACAACGAAAGTACCCCGCCGAAATCGCAGGATGGATCAAGCGCCACAAGGCAACCATGACCCACTCACACAACGACAATAACCTAAAACATTGGCGCGTACAAGGCAGAATCGCCGTCCCACCAGACGACGCCTTGAAAAAGGAAATCCTCCACCGGTTCCACGATCTGGAAATCAGAGGACACCCAGGGCGAGACCCCACCATCACAATCACCCGCCGACACTTCTGGTGGCCAGACATGAACGAATGGATTGCACAATACGTAAGAGGATGCGCCAAATGTCAGCAAAACAAGAATCTCACCAAACGAGCCAAAGTTCCCCTCTACCGCATCCCCACACCGACTAACGCACTCCCATTCCAGATCGTAGCAATGGATCTGATCACCCAACTCCCGACCAGCAAAGGGTACGACGCCATCCTCACGATAGTGGATCACGGATGCACGAGAGCGGCCGTATTCCTCCCCTGCAAAACAACAATCACCGGACAAGAGGTGGCCAAGCTATATTACGACAACGTCTACCGGTGGTTCGGCCTACCCGACAAGGTCATATCCGACAGAGACCCCCGATTCACATCCTTCTTCGCAAAGGCACTCGCTCAACAACTGGGGATCAAACAAAACGTGTCCTCAGCGTTCCATCCCCAAACAGACGGACTATCAGAACGGACAAATCAATGGATAGAACAATACCTCCGCCTGACCACCAACAGCGCCCAAACCGATTGGAGCGATTGGTTGGGAATAGCCACTACGGTGCACAACAATCACAAGAACGCCACCATCAACATCGCCCCATCAGAAGCACTCCTCGGCTACACACCTCGCCTACACCCCACGGACCCCCCTCCATCACTGAACCAACACGTGGAGGACAGGAAGCAAACCGCACTCGAGAGGCGTGCGCAAGCGATCGAAGCCATCAACCGCACCGCCTATCAAACGCCACCACCCCAGTTCAACGTGGATCAAGAAGTCTGGCTCGAGGCGAAAAACCTCCGACTGCCCTACCAGACCCCTAAACTAGCCCCCAAGCGACACGGCCCCTTCCGCATCAGCAAACAAGTGTCGCCGGTGGCGTATCAACTCCGCCTACCCGATGCCTGGAAGATCCACAACGTGTTCCACGCCAGCCTCCTCACCCCTTACCGAGAAACCCCACAACACGGCCCCAACTACATCAAACCACCCCCGAGCTGATCGAGGGTGAACACGAGTACGAAGTCGAGGCCATCGTTAATCACCGTCTTTTCGGGAAACGGAAGACCCTACAATATCTCCTCAAATGGAAGGGATACCCAGACGCCGACAACACATGGGAACCGGCCCTTCAAGTGCATGCCCCCATACTGATCGAAGAGTATCATCAGAGACGCCCGCTCGAACAACCGCATAAAAGGGTGGGTCTAAGAGCTCGAAGCAATATCCTCTCTCCACCCCCCAAACTACTATGTCTCATCAGACCATCCACCTCTCCCCCGTTGAAGACACCAACTATGCTCCCGCCTCGCCCACCGACTCCTATGCCTCCACCGAGGCCCTCTTCATCCCCGCCCCAGGAACCCCCTACCAGACGACCGGTTCCAATGGAACCCTTCCTGTTATTGAGGACCCCGCGCCCACTAACGCAGCACGGGTGCTTGCAGTGGACCTCACCGTCGGCGCTACGCAGCCAGCCATACCCTTATCACCCCGAGCCGTTAGCGCTATCGTCGAGGGACAAGCCAACGCCCTCACGGCTCCAGTTCTCCTCCGCATGGTCCGCGGTCTCATCATCACCGCCAAGCGCACCGAGGACCGGATGGAAGCCGTTAGGATCACGGCCGAAGAACAAGCCACGGAACTCGAGCGAAGCCAGGACCAGCGCGACATCCTCGCCCTCGGCGCCAGGACCCTCCAACTCGATTGCGAAGCCAAGACCGAAGCCCTCCGTCTCGCCGACCTCACCATCCGCCGCCTGGCCAGCCAACCCCCGAGGGCGGACACTCCGCAGGGTATTCAGTCTGAACCCCCTGCCGGCTTTATCGAGAATAACGGCCAGCTCCACTACTTCTCCATCCCCATCCAAGGCGGCAGCAACGACCGCCGTATCGCCCCCTACATCCAACTTCTCGACGGCCCCGTTCCCCGCGCCGCTGGTACCTTGGGAGGCCCTGACGACCCTGTCTTTACTACAGAGGTCTACGCCCAGCCCAGCTCCAACGTTGGTGTCGCCAATCCGCCAGTACCCAAGTGGCTACTCCGTGCCATCGACGGCGACTCCGAAATCTTCGACGCCTTCGCACTGGAAGTCCAGGATACGACCCAGGACTGGGGGCTCTATACGGACATCTGCCGCTACCACCACACTGACGTCGAGCTCACCAACATCGCCTCCCGCATCCGCGCCCTCGAAGCTGAAGAGGCCGAGACCCGCCACATCCTCGCTAACTGCCGCCGCCGCCTCCGCGCTGCCAACGCCGGAGAAACCCTCGCCCACCTCGCCGGCAACGACGCCGATCGCCACGACCAACGTCATGGGGCGGGGGTCATCCGTTACGCGATGCGTGGTCGCGCTCGCATCTAACCGGAGGGTGATGTTACCGTCCCCTCGGCCCTGGGACTTCCCCCCCTCGATCGACGGGGATATCAGCCATGCGGATGACCCGATGGAGTTGGATGACCCCGAGTAGTGGTAAGATCGGACTAGTGTTATTAGTATACGCCTCACCTGATGTGGATGGACTACATGAGTCGCCTTGTGACTCAGCCCCTATGTACGTGACTCGCAGACCCGTATCCTCATGCTCCGTGCCCTGTGCCCAGTATCCCGTACCTCGTATCTTGTAGTAGTATAAGTACGACTCTCTAGTGACTCTAGGTCGCTAAGTTGAGTCTCCTGTCCGTCTTACGACGGCAATAGCATCTATTCTCCACTCCTAGCCAGAAGGCGGCCGCTAAGAGCCTTGTCACTATCACCCCGAGTCTACTCGTTATCGTCGCGTAAGCAGCGGTGACAAATTGGATCACCAACCCGCACTCCACCACCACAGGGCCGCCCTTTCTCCTCAAGCACAATGGGTACCTCATTGAGGCACCATGGGTACAGTACGATTACTCACCCGCCTGTCCCCAACTCCTCAGCACCATGGGCAAGAACCAACCAGTTCAAGCTCAACCCTTAGTCCCACAGAAGACCACCGACACCGCCGACAACTATAGCGCTCACAAGATGCACTTGTTCGATCAAGACAAACCCTTCGCACATTGGGTTGAAGAAGTGCTTGAGTCCGAGAACGACCCATTGCTCAAAGCAGGTATAGTTCAATACCGCTACTCACTCTTTCATGAGCAAGAGAGCAAGTGACACCTTCACGACGCCATGACCGACTACAGCACCTACCGCCTCAAACGCCTCGGAATCCTTGGACAACTCCAAGATGCTGACGCCTTCAAATGCCTTAGGGCACAGGTCGCGTGGTCCAACCACGTCTACCTCCCTAGCGAGAACCCGACTGCCTACAAGGCTTGGAGGGAAGTATCCACTAACTGCCCCTTGCCTTTGCCAGAGAAGCCTGGCTTCGCCTCGGCCACTCACAACCCCAAGAACCGCCGCCGCTGCATGTGCTACAAGTGCCACAAGTTTGGCCACATCTGCACAACATGCCCCAGCAAGCCCACCAGGAAGCGCCAAGGATACATGTAGTTTCCTTCCCCTTCCTTTCCTATTACGTTTTGATCATCTCTTTCCTGATCATGTAAATAAGCCGTAGTTTCTCTTACCTATTTTGTCTCTTATGACTCGACTCATACCTATCAACATCGCTAGTATTAGCTTTGAACTTTCTTTTAGTTTAACTTTCTTAGTTTTACTTCTAGAATTGTCTCGTTTCATAGTCTCATGTAATGACTCAGAGACTTATTTACAATTTGATATTTGACTTGTACCTATATACATACATTAGAAGTAGAAGTATGAACTCTTACTATAGTTAGCTAGCTTGTACGCTAACTTTAGTTATGTTTTGTTTTGTTTCTGATTTGAAGACTCACTTCTCGTTTCATACTTACAGACTCATACTTACAGTTTGATATCTCGTGCCCCATGACTTTAATTCACCCCTTCTATAGGAAATTAAAGTTGTGTTTGAAAATCTTTCAATGCATGCCTAAGTTCTATCAGAACGAAGTCAACTTGAAAAATTTCAAATTGCTAAATATCTAAGACCGTAAATCTCGTACCTCGTACCTGAATTACACTTAGAAAACACGTTAGAAGCCCGATCATGATCGCTGCACCAACATTAAAGTATTTATGTACTTTTGCAAATGCCAATCCAATCAAACCTTCCCTGATGTCACATACCTCGATGACATCACTGTCTCCTGCGGATGATTATTCATCATCCAAAAGAAGAAGAAGAAGACGATTATTGGAAATACCCACAGCCACCGATGTCACCATTGTTGTCTAGCATCTCTGATTACCACTTAAGAGATAAGATCAACACTGAAGACATCTTATCGCTGCTATCACCCTTGATGATCACATCAACATCTGATTATCAAAGCACGACAAAGACAACCTTGTCACATGCCTCGACTTAGGAAAACAAAAATCACAAGCTACATCATGTGACTTTTCTTCCTCCTTCTGGCTACAAGTTCCCATGCCAGATAAAGTGATCATAACCTTCACCATGACACCAACAAGTCTGACTTGTTATGACATCAAAACCTACATTAGGGTTTGAGATGCTAACAAGGGGGTAATGTTACAAAGTCACCTAAGTGCCCTGTTTAGACGCCCCAATTCGCTTTTTCCTAAAAGTCAACTCTTTAGACGCCAAGTCATATAGACGCCTAATCACGTGCACTCATCACATGTATCCTCACGTGACACATCACATGCAGTCTCCACGTGACTCGCGACTTAGTTGTTTCAGCAAGTGTCTGAGTCCCAGCCTCAGCCACCCCCTGTCTCTAATAGGAAGGTACCCTTTCCCACGCTTCTCTCTTGCGCTGCAAAGCAACCTCAGATCATTGCACAGTTCCACAGTCCGTAGTATGCAGTTCTGTAGCTCTGTAGTAATCCATAGTTTACTGCAGTAATGTACTACGCATTGCACAGTCAATGCACAGCCCCCAATCATGTATATAAGGATGTGAGGAGTAACAACACTTGGTCTCTTGTATAGAACCACAATCCCCCTCAGATTCCCTCGAAAGCCCTTGCTTTCATCGTGTGTTTCCATACGTGTTAAATCGAGACCTTAAACTCTCGTCTCATAACAAACTAGTTGTGGCAACTAGCTTTTGCATAACGTACCTTGCAGACTTCGAGATATGATCTATGAAGTAGACTCTTGTTAAATCGAGACCCACTGTTCATAGAACAGCAGAGCACCCAATTCTCTTCTTTCTGGGCACTTCATAGCGCCATGCAAAGTCCGAGCATAACAGTCTCCTCAATGTTGATAAACTGTGAATCTGCTGAGAGGGACAAGAGACCCATGCTCTGTGAAGTGTGAATCGTTCAACTACCTCTTCAGGTTCTTTGTGAGCTTAGTGCACAAAGACAGCGGTAACACAGATAGAACAGAGACAAACAAGGTAGAACATTGTTACAACTTGAAACTGGCTACCTATGGTGGCTTATGTCAAGTTGAACGACTTTCTTCACTGTGGGCATGAATGCGAGC
This sequence comes from Russula ochroleuca, assembly GCA_015178965.1. NCBI lineage: Eukaryota > Fungi > Basidiomycota > Agaricomycetes > Russulales > Russulaceae > Russula > Russula ochroleuca. The sequence goes on along the minus strand of WHVB01000045.1, from coordinate 178,484 downwards.
TCGAATGCGAGTGTAGAAATAATAAGGAGTACTCGGGCCGCCGACCCGGATGCAGAGTTTGTGTTTTCTTTTTTACGGCCCGTAACGTTGCCACAGGGAGGTGACGACAAGGGTGACGAATTTGCGGATTGCTTTACAGTAGTGCGTCCTTGTGTTGCCCCTTTTTTGTCATTATTCTGTTTCTCACTTTCGCTGCTGTTTGTAGCTTTCAAGTTGTCTATCCCTCACAATGATCAGAAACGTTCCCTGCAATCCCGTGCGAGGCTGCGAGCAGTGTAGAAAGACTGGGACGTTATCGACACGTGCATACTCAATTTTGTGGTGACTTGCGACGAGAAAGAGAAAGGAGAGGGCAATTGTAGAAGACACAAATGCTATCACGGTACGGCTGTAACTCACGGAAGAAAACGAGATGGCAATCGCGGAAGACAGAGACGAGACCTCTTGGACGCCACATGATGCGTGACACGTGACGAGATCTAAAAGATCTAATCGCGTACCGCAACGCCTATGATGATTGGACCGATTCCGTCTGTGCTGCTGGCATGCACCTCCATACTGTAATATCTCGTACACCGTTTTTAGGAACCCTGTCGTCGGCCCTGGTGGTGACGACTCTGGTCCTGGCAACCGCATTCGACCCGACCTACGCCGACTACGATGCTCCCCGAGTCCCCGTGTTCCTGGTACGATGCCCCAAACGGTCTCCAAGCCCGATGCGGCCCGGACACGACCGGTTGCACCATAATGATGGGGACCACCGCCTCGTTATCGCGTTATCTCTCGTCCTATGGCGACTTGGGGTCACTCTCCGCGGCCCCCGTCCTCCAGCTGGAGATCTATGGCCCAGATACGCCCTTAGGGAGCCACTTATCAGGTGCCAATTTGGCCAGTTTGACTGTCTTTCGTTTGTACCACTCAACGGTTGTGTTGCTTCTGGAGAAGTCTGTCATGATGCCATTGCTGGCTCCAATCCGGACGCAGACATAAATATGATCACCACATGCTACCCAACGACTTATACCGCGTGGGCACTTCTATCCCTGATATTTTGATGCGAACACGCATCCCGCACCGCAAAACACATCGACGGCCTTGTCCTATCGTGGGTCCACGACACACGCGATGAGTATAGTTTAACGGAGCATAAAACACCGTCATCCACTCTAACCTACTCTGCACCGTCATCACCGTTGAATACAGATATCGTCCCATTCAGCCATTTTCGAGGCTAACTTACAACGCGTCATACAACTTCCGGAGACATGAGGTACGCCATCGGCGTGCACAGGCAGGTGGCGTACGTCTGTCCAATTACTCTGCCTCGATCCCTTCGTTCTCATCATCAAATTCTTCCAAATTCCCCGCTGTCATCCCCGACCGTCTTTGTACCGACTCGAACATCATACTACTACACAAAAATATCTACGTCGTATCTTTTCACCAATAACACAGCCGCTGCCCATCTGACAAGGCAAATCGTTCTCGAATCTCTGCTTCAGTGTAATGACCTATTGGACCCGTATACTAGAACAAACCTTTAATAAGGCTCTGCTCCTTGCATTGTGCTGCTTTCGTTATTCGGGAACCCTATTGTGGATAGAGGCCGCGTGCCATCGTCTCACCTCTCCGCCACCGAGGTGTCCTGGTGGTTTGACAGTTCTATGAATCCATTAGGCTGAGCCGACCTTTCACCCTACACACAAGTTGACATTTACTGACAACAGTATAGGGAGAACATCGCTCACACTTGCAGCACCGGCTCGGGGGCGTGAAATTTGCTTGTATCCCCAGCTGACTCGGAACTGCTTGGTTTACTGTAACTCGCCTAACCACCGAACTTGCTCTCCTCACAACTCGAAACGACACCGATAGCCGGAATGGATCTTGACGGCGACAATGACTCATTCAGACGCTTTTCATGTACGTGTACAGTATTCGCAGCTCAGGAATTGACGTTATCCTCAGTGGCATCCGAAAGTGGGGCCAGACGTGGCTGGTGGTACATAAACCCAAATGATGACAGTTGAAGCTTGAAGCCCGGAATTTGCATACGAGGCCCCAAGTAATAATGCTGTCCTTGCAAGCCGTAATACACCTTTACCAACCGCGCTCGTCGGTACGTTCTTCACGCGGAATTTGAGATCACGGGAAGTTAGTACGAGGATGATGGAGATACTAATGGGGATAAGTGGGGATATTATGAGGTTGTTCTGACCATGTTGCCACACGTTAGGTTCAATCTACAGTATCAGCCTTATGGAGGGCGGCCAGAACACGGCGTGAGCTTATAATAACTGGAACGAAGATGTCAATGATACGGGCAATTTTACCCTATAGTGACCGATGCCGATGAGTCTGTTACCGTAACACGTCAATGGGAACATGCCAGGGGACTTACAGGCGAATTTTGCTGACAGGGAGTCTTGGTTCGATCCAATACGGCTCTTTGCTATACTACACTCCCCCAAATCTCTCAAAGTCTGGTCTGGGACCGAGACCACTCTCTGCGTATAAGCAGACATCACTATCGTCCACTCTTTACTAGAAATCATCACCGCAGTGTGTATCATCTCATGATTCTGATCGACATCTCGGACGTTAGGGGCCAATCACGTTCTATTCCACGTGTACAACAGACGTCAAAACGAATGTATGGTCTCCCACTCCACCGCTGGAGCCAAAGCTGTCAACAAACTGCTTGAATTGGGTTAATGGAATACGCAACTCGACATCGATGGATGTCTGAGGTTTCTCATTGTGCATCACTCGGAATTAATTATCAAGGTTTCGCACAATCCTGTAAAGATCTATAAGTACTCGGCATACGGAGAGGAAAAACAATATCGTACTGTTCCAACAATCATGCGTCTATCTATCCTCGCACTCTTCATTGCGCTTCCTGCAGCAGCGTACGCAGCTGTGGCCCCCCGACAGGAGTCATCAGCAAGCGCATCAGCAACCTCATCAGCTGCCGAACCCAGCTCCAGCTGCAGCACACTGTTAGGGTCTTGCACCACTAATAGTGATTGCTGTTCTGGTAGTCTTGTTGCGGTGTGTCTTGTTGGGATAGGGGTATGTGTTATGGCGCATTTACTCTGATTCACATTGGGTACTGAGCTAATGTAGGTTTGCGTGGACCTCGGCAGCCTCGGCGGCCTCTGAGGCGCCGAACTCAATCTAAGCAGGGAAGGGGTGTTGGAGCGGAGGGGGGGAGTGTTGTGGAGTGGGAGGCCGTGTGTGCGCACCCGTCGCGTCCTCATCGACTTGTGGAGCAGAGCGCTGAAGCTTGCACTCTGCCGTGTGGCATGGGCCTGACAAATTCTTTTTCTTGCTGTCCCTCGGACTGCTTTTCTCATTTGTATCTATTACTCGTGGTCTGGTCTTATCACGAGAACGGACTTAAATAAGTGCGCAGTGTGCGCCAGAATGTTATAACTTGTTCGCGTTTTCTTTTCCCCCTCGTCTGGCCACTCTGAAGTCTGAATTCTCTGTTCCCCCCTCAATCGCTTCTCTCACCCGCTCGCCTGTCTACATCGCCACTAAGGGGATTCAGGGAAGGTCCAGGTCCAGGTCACGGTTATGCCAGGTTCATTTACCTAGGCCATCGCGCGCTTGTCGTACTCCTCTTTATCCTGTGGTTGCGCCGTTGTATGTTTGCATTGTCTCCTCAATGTTGATAAATTGTGGATCCGCTGAGCGACAAGAGACCCATCATGATGCCATGTGAATCGCTCGACTACCTCTTCGTGGCTTCGATAAGCCTACGGCGCAAAGACCGAGGGTAACACCGCGATACAGCGGAGACAAACAGGAGACTTCAAGCTAGCCTCAAGCGGCTTCCACTGAATGCGTGTGAGGGGCTTTTGTATCAACCCGGCCCGGATGTACCGGAGGGACGGTCTGCGTTGAGGCCCGGCGGCTAAAGCCTTTCATTCTACTGTTCTACACATCGCCTCTCTCTTCTTCCCACAAGTCTCCTGCACCACGTATGACCCCTTTATTTGCCCTGGCGTTTTCTCTAGTTTTAAAATATTTGAACTACAGGGAGAGCGGGCAGATGGATTCATTTTCTACTGCACACACCCGCCCACATCATCGCGGACGTGGGACGTTCAAAAACAGGACCTGGGTCGCCGGCGAACGCAGTGGCTCGAGCAGCCCGTTTCAGGCTGGGCATCTTGGGGTTGACGCGCCTAGGTGGGAGCGGGGTGGCGGACGGGGTGGTCGCGGGCGAGGAAAGGGTCGGTCGCCGAAACCCGAGTTTGGGTCTTTGCCTTCGCAGGAACTGCGTAATGGTGGTGACGTCTCCGAAGTGGAAGGGGAGGGTGATGACGCTGTGGTAGACGGTGCGGGTGCGGAGCCTGGCCCCAGCAGCAACAGCGATGAGCCTGTGCTCGACACGCTCGAGGAACGAGATCGATTTTATCAGGAGGTGAGTCCCCGACTTGTCATTTCTTTTTTATTTCCGCGTTGGATCCGCGAAAAGAAGAATAAACCCTGGCAAACCTCGTTGCGCGTTTGATTTTCTAGCTCGTTAGGGCCCGAGAGGCAGAGAAGAGGCGGGCCATCGCGGAGGGCAAGATGGACGACCCGCTCGTGCCGAAGCGTCTTGACGAGGCTATTACTATGGTCGGGACGTGTATGGATATGTGTCCGAGGTTTGAACGGTATCGTCGGGAGCGGGAAAACAATCTGTTTAATTGGGAAGTGGTGCGTTTATCCCCTCTTTGGTGTTAATAGCAGCGGAGTGAGCTGATATCTCGACGAAAGATCCCCGGGACAAAGCGCGTAGATCACAAGCGCGCGGTAAAGATGTATGAACGCGCTGCGGGCGACAAGACGATACCGTCGGACTTGCGGCCGCCACCTGTTCTCAAGGTTCGTTTCGCGGATCTAACCACTGCGGTGTCTCTCCCAACCTGAAGGGCATCGACTCTGGACAGCGCACCCTTGATTACCTCTTTCGCGAACTCCTCCAAAAGGGAGGCTTTTCCCCGACGTTTGACTTCATTCGCGATCGCTCGCGTTCGGTGAGGAATGACTTTACGATGCAACATGAAACGGGTCCACTGGCTATAGAATGCCATGAGCGCTGTGCCCGCTTCCACATACTTGCGCTGCATTTTGAACGCGATCGTACGGGATTCTCTATTGCGATGGAGGAGCAGCAGTTGATGAACAGTGAGGAACCTCCCCTCGATTTGGACATCAGGTTTCTGATTCTTAGGCAGCTCTTCAAAGTCTCAAGGAGTTTTACGAGGACCAGCGCGATCGCTACGAGTCGCCCAATGAGCTCGAGATGCGTATATATCATCGTCTCATCCATATCCGTGACCAGCGCGAACGGCACGACGATATTCCACCTGCCATCCTCTCCCACCCGGTCTACCTCCTTACCACCAAGTTTCGCCAACTTGTCCAGGCAAAGTCCTCCCCCATAACCAAAACATCCGCGTTGGTAGTCGACGGGGAAGGGATGCAACAATTTTCTGGACTGGCGGCGATGCTGCGGGAGCAGGGAAACAGGGTCATGGTTTACCTTGTCGCTTGCATCCTTGAGCGTCTGTTCGGCAAGGACACCATCGATGACATAGAGGCCATTCGCGTTGGCATCTCCATTCCCGATATTATTGATGGGATGCTTACCGATGATGATGGGGCTGTTGCCGCTGACGTTGAGGTGAATGACTATGACGACGAAGAGGCCTTCTTACGCGAAGACCAGCCAATAATGGGAGAAGAACGCGACGAGCCTGCAATGTCTCAGCACCAACCCCAGCCACTGAAACCCAGCGCAACTGAATGGCTTACAGGCACTTTCGGCGTTAGGCCTTCTCCTTCCGTCATGCTCGGTGCTAGTTCATCGTCGACCTCAGCCTTCGGGACGTCGCCAGCGCCACCACCCGTTTCCGCCTTTGGGTCGTCTTCTATACCAACGTCAGAAACTGCCCAAGCCGCACCACATTCCTCAGCTCCGAACTCCGTTCCCCCCGCAGCTTCTGCGTTTGCAAATCTCAAGACGACGCCAAACGTTTTTGGTGGCAGTCGGAGTTTCGGCAATAGCTCGGCGTTCGGCGGTGGTAGCTCCACCTCCACCACTTCCTCAGCATTTTTTGGACAGACTTCTACCCCCGCCTTTGGGTCCACGTCGACTTCCTCGGTGCCTAGGGCCTCGGGTTCGACGGCGGATGTCGTGTCTAGCTTACGAGAGTCCGGAAATGCAAACTCAAACTCATCCTTTTCGCCTTTTGGTGCGTCCACGTCTACGCCTGTCTTGTCGAACTTCGGAGACCAGGCGAAGGCCACGTCTGTTTTTGGGTCGTCACCCTTTGCCAAGTCTACTACTCCTTCGGCGTCACCGACTCCCGCGGCAGCCGTTGATGCGCCGTCATCGTCGTCTTCCATTTTTGCTGCTTCGCAAAGTGCCCCATCAGGGTTTCCCAATAATGTCTCGGACGTCAACCTTAATGCTGGCTCAACACCCCCCATATCGACTGTTGCGGCCTCGCAGCAGAGGCACGACCAGACTTCCGCGACTGTACTCAACCTCAATCCCAGGGCACACGCGTTTTCACCGGGTCAACCGTTTGGCACACCGCCATCCACAACATCTGTACAAGCTGGGACGAAACCGACAGCTAAACTCTTCGGCTCGTCTTCGTCGTCTACGACACCCACGCGACCTATTCTTACACCCATCAACACATCCCCACATACTTCAGTCTCTGCCTCCCGTAGATCATCAGCTAACTTTACGACAAGCCAGTCTGCTCCATCTTTGAATGGATCCACCAGATACCCACCTCCTGAGCGCCAGCCAACCATTGTCGATGGGTTTAGATCATCTGTGCGGCCTGGTGACGGCTCCTCCGAGGCCAGTACTACCCCCCAGCATCCACCACCTCTCAAAATGCAACCCATCTCTCTTCCCGGGACACCAACGGGCACGTCTTTCAGCCCTCCTACGAAACAAAAGTCTTCGAACAACCTGTTCGGTTGGCCCTCTGTACAATCCCTCTCTGAGCCCGAGATCCTGAGCCCACTATTCATGTCTGCGAAGGGCTCATTAGCTTCGCTCCCCTCCCCACCGGTCTCGGCCCGCCCCTCCCTATCTAAGTTCCCAAGCGTGGTCGACTTGCCGACGCCTACTACTAGGCAGCAGCCACTACCCTCGCCGAAGGCTGCAGCCACAAGCGGAGCATCCCTTCCGTCCCCACAAGATGTCGAGATGGCATCGCCGACCGCGGCGCCGGCGGCGGCACCAATGCGGAACGGGAAAAGCAAGGGAAAGGGAAAGGCGCCCGCTGTGGACGCCGAGGAGCTCGAGGCACGTGCGTCTGCGTTTGCGAGGACGAGCGCGGTGGTTCGTGGCACGTTGAAGCGTTGGGCCGCCAAGGCGTCTGAGCGCGTCTTGTATAATGATGCTGTGCGCCGCAGCGACGCGTATACGGGACAAAGGACGAAGAAGCGGCAGGAAGCGACGCGGATGCAGGTCGATGCTGAACAACTTGAGGCTAAGCGGATAGCTAGGACGAGGGTACGCCGTCGTGTGTCTGCGAAGTACGTGCCGCCACAGACGGACGCTGAGCTTGCACGCCGACTGAAGGAGGTTAGTGATACCTGCTTGCTGCTAATCGCGCGCCCTAACCCCCTACCCAGAATCACGAACAACATGAACGTCGATGGGCGACTGGCACCTTCCTAGCTGCGCTCCGCGCGCATGTGGGCAATCCAGCTCCGTTCGATTATTGCTTGTGGCTCTCGCTCAACCCCGAGAACGATGGGACGGCGATTTGGGTCGAGAGGAAGTTCGACATGCCTAATGATGGCGCGTGGATCTCCGAACGCGTATTTTCTATTCCTCTCGCGGCTGGTGTGGCGTCGCGCTCGCCTGGGCTGGTCGTGTTTGAGTGTACGCCGTTGCATGGCGTGGATGACGAGATTGAAAAGTGCGTTTTTGTTTCGAGCCAAAAATAAAAAGGAAATTGATGTCGTATAGGAAATATCGAGTTTTGGATGACTGTGCGCGGTTACGTGAAGTTATCGAGACATTCCCTGAAGATCGACATTTTATTCCTTCGATCTTTTTTATTCTTTGGAATGAGGACGATTCGGAGACATTACCGGATGATTTGCGTCACATGGTACGTTTCATTTGCAAATACTGTGCCGAGGACTGCGCTCACAAGAGACAGGCCGGAGATTACGAGGCGAAAGGCATCACGGAATCTTACGGGACTTTTTCTGTGTCGTCGAAAACGAAGGACCTGGACGAGAAATTTGGGCAAGTGCTGAGTTCGATGGAGTTGGACACGGTTGGTGGACTTGTGGAAATCTTGTCTCGGCAAGGTAAATTCAGCAGTCATTTTGGGCAACCAGCGGGCGGATTTACAACGCTTATTAGAGTATTTGCAAATGGTCATCGGACCTTGGAAGGACTTTGCCTCGGATTGGGTGGCGAGGTGCTCCACGGATATTGATGGTATGTGTTCGCGAACCCTCCCTGAATCTGATGGCTAATCTCACTTCCCGGGCCTGCAGTGGACTGGGTTCTTTTCAGCAAGGTGTTCGAAGTGCTGGTCAAACTGATGAACACACTGTCGCGTCACTTCACTTCCCGGCTCGACGAATCAGCCATTTCAAATCCGCTCCCGGAAATACGGCTGGATGGGGTAAAATCTTCAAGGTAAAGCCCGCGTGAGCATGTGTGGATGCTACTTTTACTCATCAATGGGATACTTAGCGAGACGTATGATGCCACATTTGGGTGGTTAGAACACAAAGACCTTCGCACGCCCTCTAGGGAGTTTCGAATGATGTTGCAGTCCTATCGCACTCCGAATGCCGGTATGCCTTTCATCCGGGTTTGTCCCTAAAAAAAATTGAGTTGACTGTATTTTCCAGACTTTCCGGTGCACGCATCGGTCTCTGCGCTTTACGACCTATCAGTACGGTGTATCGAAGGGAGTGTGAGGATTGACAGGGCAGTTCGATATCCAGTGCCGAAGCGGGATGTTGAGGAAACGAGGAGGGAGGTCGAAGGTGACGTGGCGGAAGCAGGAACGCAGCTGTGCTCCGTGCTCGTTTTCCATTCACGGCCCAAACGGCCGCCGCCTGACGAGGACGAGGAAGCGAGCGTTCTGAGGTGAGCATGCATTGATTTTCGCGGACTTTAAATCTGGCTGAGCGGGATGCATCAGCATGTCCCCGTCCTCGAAACGACTCAAGTCGACGTTCAGTAGCTTCTCCACGGTCGATGACCTCGTGCATTCTGGCAGCAGCGACCTTATGCCGCCGCCGTCTACCGCTGTCTCGCCGTCGACGTCTGTGACCACGATCGTGAACGAGGAGAAGCCGCAGAAGGTTGTGACTGTGGCGATGCTGCGTGCGCTGACGCAGAGCGTGCTAAAGAGGCGGTGACGATTTGTGGTAGACAGAATAAAAAGAACCCAATTCGGGATCTCAAAGAGGTTACCTGATAAGGAAAATCGGGCAGAGAGTTGCTCTGACTTTTCAGCCACAGCGAACAACTCGTTCGACAACGTCCCTGCCCCCCTTTCCCGTGAGCGACAGGGCCATCCCTGCCTTTATTGCGCCCTTCTAGTCCACTCGTAATACCAGAACCGCACCGGTGCTCTTTCTGGAGAGCGCTCACAGGTGCGGAGTCAGCGGGTGTTGAATCCTAAATAGGCTCCCAGTCATTTCGCCCTCCACCCGTAAATCTTCCTGCTCGGTGAGCCAACTTTGTTCCCCAAACTTTACTTTTGATTGGTGGCTGATCACCTTTCCTATCTTACTCCCGACCTTTCGTCTACGTTCCGTCCCTGCAACATCTCTGTCGCTCCCCGTTGCCCCGCCATGAAGTGCCACGACGCATGTCGTCGCCCCCCGAATCCCATAACAACAGCCAAGCTTCTTCCACAACATGGACGGAGCCACCCTGGTCAGGCTGGATAGAGACCACCGGTGATGCCCTCCTCATCCTCGAAGCCGCCCGCCGCGGCATGATCCCACGCGTCACCCGCCGCCTCGTCGACTCGGAGCGCAAGATGATCACCTCCGGCTCTGTCTTCGTCTTTGACGAAGACGAGAGCGGCATCAAGCGTTGGACAGACGGCTTTTTTTGGAGTCCAAGCAGGATCCTGGGCAATTTCCTGCTCTATCGTGAGACTGAGAAACGCGGTGCGGGCCACAGAGGCACACGCAACGATCCCGACCAGGGCGGCGGTGGTGGTGGCGATCCGGCTGGCGGAGACGCATCGTCGTCCGCTGCGTCGTCGGTGGCCGCCGCGGCTGCGGCTGCTGCAGCTGCTGCCGCGGCAAAGTCGGAGGGCCAGACGCTTAGTCGTCCGCGTGGGGAGACGACTCGGCTGGGAATCGATCGGCAGCGCGAGCGGAGCCTGGTCGGTAGCTTGACGAACAGCTATAAATTCAAGGCAGGTGGGATGATGAAAAAGGTGCGTTCTGGCGGGAAATCTTACTTGACACTGTTCGCGTTCGTTATTACCTTTTTTTACTTTTGCCCTCGTGGCCCCCCCGCCCGCCCGCGGGCCGCACTATTCACCCACCCCACCCCCACTTTGCTTCCCGCGAGCGAAACGTTTTCTGTTTGGGGTCATAAGTTCGGAGCTTGGGACGTTGCATCTCCTTCGGTAATGCTTGGCCCAGTCCGGTGATCCTCCCCTTGACGTAAGGCGAGGCGCCGTTCGGGTTCAGGAGGGATTTTATATGTCGGGCGGGGCGCCTATCGCTTGAAACAACCCCGCCCCCCCCTCTTCCCCCCTCCTTTCTATTTCATTGATATGCCCTTCACTTTCTCTGGAAGCTGACGACCGTTCCACGCAGACTTTTTCCCTGACCATCAGCGGCGTTTCCCAGCATCTCATATCCTATTATAAAATCGAAGACGTGGAACAGGGTCGGCTCCGTACGGCATCGTCGTACCCCGAACTCGCCTCTCTCGACATCAGCCCCGAGTATTTGGAAAAGACACATTTTCGAAATCCGCCCAAAGTTGAAATCGGCGTCGATGGCGTCCCCCGGTATCGCGGAGAGGCTGACGACGTAGAGCCGTCGCCGCACGTGCTAAATTCGGCGCTCGCGGTCGGAATGCCGCTGCTGAGCGAGCCCCTTGAAGTGGGCACGGCCATCGCCACGGGCGCAGTCAACGGGGGCAAGCGCAACAAGCGATATGACCCCTATACGAATCACAAGGGAAAACGCAAGCCAAAAAACTCTACTGCAAGCTCGAGTACCCCGACCTCGCCGACGGAGGGCAGCAGTTCCCCGTACTCGGTCGTCCCGACGGGCTATACAGACCCCAACATGGCGATGCTGCAACACGCACATTATGCCTATGGCCTTGCACCGGCTTACTCCTACTCACTTGGCTTTTCCATGCCCGCACCGTCAAACATCTACCCGCCCGGTGCCATGTTTCCTCCTCCCGGGCCCCCACCTCCCGGGTCCACGCAGCCAACTGGCCCTCCAGGTTCACCTCCACCCCCGCAAGCGTCGTCGCAAGGGATGATTCCCTATCACGCCTACTCGCCCCCACCCCCGCATGCGCTCCCACCGTCGGGCGAGGGCTCTCCGATGCAAGCACAGGCACAGTCCCAACAGGCATATTACCAGTATTACCCCCCGCCCGGGTATCCTTCGTATTGGCCGCCGTACCACACGGGGGCTAGCTATCCGCCTTCGGCGCAGACGGGCTCTCCTACGTCGCCTGTTAGCGCTAGCACGGTAGCGTCTGGGGTCGAGTCGCAGATCAAGACGGGGGATGAGAGCGAGGACAGCATGGCGGCATAGAACGAAGGGGAGAGCGCCGTCCGACCCATGGCGAACGTGTCCATTGTATTTGTGGAAATATTTTTTTTCTCCCTTTCTTCTCCCTATGCCCTGTTTATTTCCTTTTGCTCACTCTCTCATCCTTTGTTTTTTTCCCCAATTTTTTTTCTCCTCTCTCTCTTTCCCGGATATCCTGATATGCATCGCTCAACATCCGCCGTAGTCGTCGGAGTCGTAGTAGTAAAGTCTGGTCGTCTCTTGGTTTTGCGCTTGGATGTACAGCCCTCCGTCATTAGTTCTCTCGTTTCGGTACTCTAGCACTTTTAACCTCATCATACACATATACACTTCCACCTCTAGGGTGCCTTTGTTTTGTTGTCTTTTTTCATCGCAGAAATGAAATGGCACCTATTACAAAAACGTTTGAGGGTCATTCGCCGCCGTAAGGGGACTTGTTTACAGCCCACCAAAGACCGCTTTTGCAAACTCTTCTTCCTTTTGGAGGATCATTATGTAAACGATGAATGACCAATGGCCTAGAGATATCGACCGTGTATTGTAACGTAGGGGGCCCTGGCGTTGCTTATCCAGTCAGCCATCCAAGTCGTCTCTAAGTAATACTGTCCGTACTTGTGCTTGATCGAGAACTGTATGTGCGCCTGCCGGAATATAACCGCAGTACAAGCGCCATTATTGCCGAAGGCTGTGTGCCCTTATTATAATAACCACGAGGCCGCACAAAATGAAATGTTGTCCTCCGTCCTTATCATCACCGAGCCTTTTAGTTGAACAAAGCCATGAGTTGGTACAATAAGCATTGCCTTTTTGCTTGTGGGCCCCCCTGCCACATATCCGCAAGGATATTGTAGTTTGTATTGTAGGTAGACCGGTAGTAATTGGATGGATCATCAACGGTAGCGGAGCGTATGATCGAATTTCGTTGATCAAAGTAATTTCCTCTCGCCTAACTTGACTTACTCTATAACTCAACCCGATCACCACCACCATCATCGTCATCATCACCCACCACAAGGTCCACATTCATGTGATCAGTCCTACACACCACGTGTAGATTTTGATTTTATACTCTACCCCGTTTGGCTCGCAATGATGCGGGGCTTAGCCTAGCCTCGTGACCAGTCTCTTGCAATGGGGTGAACCACGAGGGTATACCAGCGAGATATCCTCTTTAGGATTCGCCGAGAGACGGTCACCGGTCTAACTTAGCCAGCAGGGGGCGATGAACAATGATACGGATCCGGGTTGCTGGGTTGCTGGGTTGCTGGGGTTTTTTCTTCCTCTGTAATTTCAAGCTTGTTCGTTCCTATCCTGATATCCTGATCACAGTAATCCGGGCCTTTGCCGCATCGCGACGGTCAGGAAGCCATGCCACTGGCAGTCGTACAGTAGTAACAGTTTGGATCGTTTATGAAAAGAACAGAAAAGCCCGCAAGGCTGCGGACGCCAGTGGAACCGTACTATGATAGGAATTTTAAAGTGTTGCTGGTACCGCTCCATGGGATAGCCTGGGTGTAATGATGGTAAGTTAGTAGGTAAAGTTCCATACTATACTAACTTTACCCTGCGTATGATGGAGCCTAAAACACGTAAAGTAGTTCGTATCATCGCGCGCGGCGACCTCACCTCATAAAATCTGCATCGTGCACGCACCATCACGGAGCCCCTCGGAACTCGAAGTGGTGCCTTACGGCATCTCGGATCTTCCAGCTTCAAGTCTCAGGCCTCATGCGCTCAAGCGCTCATGCGGGACATGTACTTTTATCAGCCCAGCAGCGTTCAGTGGCGTTTTCTCCAGGCGGACCTGAAGCAGTAAGTTACAACAACAGCTGGCATAACCTTACTGTACTGTTCTGTTCTATTTTCACAACGATCTCGCAAACCTTATCCGAGTTCCTTCCCCCCTCGTCCGTTCCCAGTTCGTTCCCCTCTCAGCAAGCGCCGCTCGATCGGTGCTCGTCGACATTGAATTCCCGGGACGAATTTACAGTTCAGCCCGCATCAGAAAGCTCGCCAACAATTGCAAAGTTTTTCTGTCTGTACAGTATTTGTTTTGTGGTGCAGCAAGTCTGTTCGCGGCTTTCCCTGGCCTAGATAGACCACCTTGAGTGTAATCTAGGGCTATTGGTGCGAGACCACGACTGTCGGGATGTAGTGATGAGTTATGATAGATGGAGTGAGTCAGATCGCCAGCTGTCGCCCGGGCCGGTAAGGATCAACAGAAATTGGCAGTTACGTAATTGTGAAAATAAATAAATAGGCAAGCCGAGCCAGCATTGGCCGGGTGAATGTCACCTTTGCGTGGCTTCATAGTGGGAGGCGGGCATGTGACTCAGTTTAATTACAAGCTCGCTGGTGCATGCCTCTCATGTACATATGTGTTATTCGTAGATGTCTTATTATGAGCACAACCAACCACAACCATGGGCAGCGAAAAGAAGGACATTCGTATCAATTAACGAGGCATTCCGGAATCACGACGCATCCAGTGAGTGGTCACTGTGATTGATGGCCTCGTCCGGCGGCCATTGCATTGCTGTCAAGTGTCAAGTGTTTATATATCGACCCGCCAAGTCAGTCATATAAGAATGTAACTATCACCTGATCTCGTACTACAGCGCCCCCATTCTTCTCAACAACCCACACTGTGGCACTACACCGTGCGCACCATACTCCGATAATAATTGCATGATCTCCTGGGCGGCCTGGTTTCCATATAGAGCTGCTACTTGAATTGGTGTCTGGCCTTCGTCATTCCGATCATGAACGTTTGCTCCCCGTTCAAGTAGAGCCTTGACAATGTCGAAGTGACCAGAGTAAGACGCGAGATGCAATGCAGTCAAAAGGTCCATTTTCTTCGCGTTCACATCGGCACCATGATCGAGTAACAGGTGGACAATGTCAGAATATCCATATCGCGATGCGTTGTGCAACGGTGTCCAGCCAACGCCATCCGTGGCATTCACATCCGCCACGTACTTGATTAACAGTTGCGCGACTTCGAATTCCCCATTCAATGACGCACTATATAATGCAGTGCAGTGATACTCATCCCGACCGTTGATGTCCGCGCCGCCGTCAAGTAATGATTGCACAATTTCAAGATTCCCTTCCGCCGATGCAGCATGCAGCAAAGTACTCCCGTCAGGAATAGGTGGATCTTCTCCGTGTCCAACTGAGAATTTCCCGACATCAGGAAAGGAACCCTGTGACGATGTGTCCTGGAGGGTTAAGTTGATGCGATCCTGAGAATCCACGGTCCCTTTCCATTCCGCTAGAACCCTTTCTACATCGACTCTCTCATTGTCGCGTGCCACGTCTTCGGGGGTCTTATGGTTGCTATTCCGAATGTTGACATCTGCACCCGAGTCAAGTAATAGTGTCGCGATGTCGAGATGCCCACTTTGTGCTGCTTTGTGCAAAGGGGTCGAATCATCGTTATCTTGAGAATTTACATTGGAACCAGACTTGAGCAGGAGGTGCGCAATCTTGAGCCACCCAAGGCCTGATGCAAGGCTCAAAGGGGTTTCTCCGTATTGGTCCGGCTTGTTAACGTCTGCGCCGTGCTGGATGAAAAACTCAGCCACGACGAAATGGCCATTGGCGGCTGAAAAATGGAGAGGATAACAAAGCAAAAGGCTCTGTTCGTCTGGATTCAAATCTGCATTGTGTTCATAAAACTGTGGCATGAGTATCAGGACGAATATGGTGGCTCACTGCTCGATGGTGTCCAGTCACCGCTTTCATGGGGGTCCACGGCTACGCCACTCTGGGGTAACAAAGATGGGACATTTGAATGTTCATTTTGTGATGCTATATTCAATGGGGTGCGAACACGGATGGTACGGGGTTCCATAGTTGCGCCGCTCTCAAGCAACAAACGGATAACATCCAAATATCCATACCGGGACGCTAACATCAATGGGGTCCAGCCATCGTTGTTATGGGAGTCTGCGGCTGCGCCACTCTGGAGTAGCAGGCGAATAATATCCAGATGTCCTTCTTGTGATGCTGCCATCAATGGAGTCCAGCCATCGTTGTTATGGGAGTCTGCGGCTGCGCCACTCTGGAGTAGCAGGCGAATGATATCCAGATGTCCTTCTTGTGATGCTGTCATCAATGGGGTCCAGTCACCGGTGTCACGGGAGCCCACGGCTGCGCCACTTTGAAGTAAAGAACGCGCAATATCCATGTGCCCGGATTTTGATGCCACTGCCAATGCGGTCACACCGTAATTGTTACAGGTGTCCACAGCTGCGTCGTTCTGGAGTAATAGGCGGATAACATCCAAATGCCCTTCTTGCGATGCTGACAGTAATGGGGTCCAGCCGTCATTGTCAGGGGCGCCCACGGCCGCGCCACTCTGAAGTAACAAACGCAAAACGTCCACATGTCCTCGTAGCGATGCGTGTTTTAACGAGGTCCAACCGGCCTTATTACGAGAGTCCACGGTCGCACCACTCTGGAGTAACAAGTCCACAATATCCATGTACCCATGGTATGATGCTATTGCCAGTGCGGTCATACCGCCATTGTTGCAGGTGTCCACAGCTGCATCTCTCTGGAGTAATAGGCGAATGATATCCAAATATCCCCCTTGAGATGCTGAGATCAATGGGGTCCAGCCGTCATTGTCAGAGGCGTCCACGGCCGCGCCATTCTGAAGTAACAAATGGAAAACGTCCACATGTCCTCGTAGCGATGCGTGTTTCAACGAGGTCCAACCGTCCTTATTACGAGAGTCCACGGCCGCACCACTCTGGAGTAACAAGTCCACAATATCCATGTACCCATGGTATGATGCTATTGCCAGTGCGGTCATACCGCCATTGTTACAGGTGTCCACAGCTCCGTCGTTCTGGAGTAATAGGCGAACGACATCTAAATGTCCTTCTTGCGATGCTGACATCAATGGGGTCCATCCGTGATCGTCAGGAGCGTCCACGGTCGCGCCACTCCGAAGTAAGTGTCGCACAATATCTAGATGCCCACGTTTTGATGCTAATAACAATGGGGTTCTGCCGCCGATGTCGTGTGAGTCCCCAGATGCGCCATGCCGTAGTAATACCCGAACTACGTCCAGTTCTCCATGGTATGACACCCAAGACAACAGGGTGACCCCGCACTTGTCGCGAGCATCAACATCTGCGTGGTGTTTTAGCAACAACTCCAAAATGTCCACATGTGCCTTTCGTGATGCTAAATGCAGTGGCGCTTTTGAATGGAGGTCCCAGGCGGTCACGTCGGCACCGTGATCAAGGAGCAACATCGTTACATCGAAGTTTCCTTTGGTGACAGCAGCATGTAATGGAGTAGTGAACCATCCGCCCCTGGCGTTGATGTTCTGCGGACAAGTAATGATGAGGCGTTTTACAAGGCCAGGGAAACCACATCGCGTGGCGTAGTATAATGGAGCAGCCGTTGGTTGTGCTGGGAATGGCGCAAATAAGATTTCGCGGAATGGATAGTCGATGTCGTATATCCAGACCCATGTCGCGAAGTGTGGCTTGGCAGGGTCAAAAAGACGTTCCATTGCATCTTCGATGTTGTAAGATACATCGTCGAATTGGGCATGGTCGACCCAGTACCGAGCGGCATAAATAGTGAGGGGAGAATTCGTCACACTCTCCTTATCGACCTGGCCATCTAATGCAAGGAGGACACTTAAGGAAGCCCCCGCGAGGATTGTGTGTGCCGAATGGGGAAGAATATGGTGCCGGGAAAGGTGCTTCCCCGCATTGGCGAGGCGTTCTGAAGTCAAGAATTCCTTGACCGAATAATGCGAGAACTGTACCACTCGCGACCCAATCACTGTGACTATGGTGATTAAACTCGAGCATGCCAACAGCACCGCCTCTTCTGAGTTTACCGGGCGCAAATTCACGTCGTATTTGGGAAGTGTTCCCGCGTCGAATTTAATTGCGAGGATCTCCGCGAGCTCTTCGACGCAAAGAGGTCTGATGGATATGGAAAGGCAGTGGAGGAGACGCCGCGCATATTCCTGTCTCTCTCGAGCGATATTCAACAATATGCGCTCATATGTGTCGTCCAAACCCTCCGGCAAGTCTTCCAGAGCGCGACGAATCGCTGATGGAAAGCAATTACGCAGGGCTTCTAGTTGGCAGACAATCCATTGAAACCTGCACGAATGCATGAGAACTGTTGTAACCTGATTTAATAATGATCGCTTACATCCCGCCACCTCTCTGAGAGAGGCTTTTGATGACCATTCCCTTGTCTTCTACCCTCCAATTCCGCATATGCCTATCTGAGTAGACAACAAACTTGATATAGTCGTCAATATCCTTCTTTTGTCCGTCTTCGTCGTGAAGAGAGACTGTGTGTGTCGCCATGGGTGCCAAGGAAGCTTGAATATCCGCCTCAGGGCGACTGGTTGCGCAGATGCGAAGGTTTGCGTGGTGTAAGTCGACCACTTTCTCCATCAGCTGAAGGACCCGTTCCCGAGGGGGTACCACACCAGAGACATTGGGGCATTCATCGAGGCCATCTATAATAATATAAATTGTTGGCAGCCCTTCGGTTTCGAGCATCTTTTCGAAACAGTCCAGCAGCGCGTGGTCGCTGGGCTTCCGTGATCCTGCATCGCAATCCGAATACAGGGCAGAGAGAATGTTGTAGCAGGCATCGGATTTAGCGGCGAGCTGAGCAACAAGGGAAGACAGCAAGCCACCAGCCTCCCGCTTTTTGGGGTCTCTAAAATCGCAATAGAAATATGCCACCAATGCCAATCCCATACCGCATAGGCCTTCAATTTCTTTAATGATGCTGGAGCTGGTTGACTGTTGGAATGGCTCTATGAGATTTTTTTGTGAATCACTTACCATAGAATACTCTTCCCCGCACCAGCTATAACACCGGCATGTGAACAGCAGTAATCAAATACACGATGGAAAGAAAGTGGAAGAAATGCCTACGTTTCCCATAGATCCACAAAAAAGAACCCATCGTTTTCCATTCCTTGAACGTGTCGCTTTGAATGAACCATGAAGCAGTTCCATCGAGGTGGTTTCTGCATGCGTTGTTGTGGTTTGTCGAGGGATCTGGTGGAAAGAGCCAAGTTCGGATATCCTTTTGGAATAGGTTCCCTGTGATGTACGTTCAGCCTCGAGAGTTACTAGGATTATATGTCAGGACTAACTCTCTATCTTGTTGATTCTGTTTGTTGTCTCTTGCATCATAGCTAACACCCGTCGTTGATTTCAGGAGATTCGGATGCTCCACGCAGGTTGAACATACCTAGTGCCTGTTGTATGCCAGCCGTTGATGCCTTGCCGTCTACTCGAACAAGTCTTGTAAGTCGTTTGATAGCCCCCCGAACAGTAAGGTTTACGCACCATCCATGACTTCTTTCAAATTGTCGAAGAGTCCGTGGACAACTTCTAGCGTGTGGGCTACAGTCATCCGAGATTCCTCCTGGGTAAGTCGGTCCAATCTTTGTAGGATAGATTCAACGTCATTCTCTCTCAGTAACGTTTTTGTAAAATTCTCTGTAATACGCTGAGTCGGGGGAAAGTCAGCAGGCAGCGAGCCACTTACTGAGCCGTCCCTGTTTGTTTCGTGGCAATTGCAAGCACGGCGAGTACTTTAGCCATGATCTTTACCACTATGTCTGACATAGTAGGGGTCAACGGGATCCTCTCGGTGTATATATGGAGGCGGTTGAGGAAATTCGCGACGCATTCAAAAAGGTCGAGAAGTGCGTCGTAGCTTGTACTGACACCAATAGCTGCCTGTTGTGAATATGTGTCATCTAAAGATCTGGTGGGCCAGGAAGCGCGATACTTACTGAGAGAAGAACATCGATGCCTACAAAATCACTTTCGTTGGCTTGAATGGCACCTGGAAGGGGGATGCGTAAATCAACAGATTGCGGCAATTCGGTGCCAGGAGCTTACAAGTCCTGCGGCCTCGCCAAGGACACCAGAAAACCCATGGACGACTCGGACTACAGGGCGAAGGCGGTCAATCAGGTTGCGATATTTGTCCCGATAGTCTTTGAATGCTGTCTCCCTTTCTAAGAGTAGTCGAATGATGTCCTCTGGAGAATGACAGTTCTGGAGTTTGTCTGCAGAGGGGTGTTTATTAAGGTCTACTCCGGTCTGTCTGAGTTAAAGACTGTCTGGTATAGTTGTCCAATGCGGAATCGAGGATGGATTGGAAGTTGGCGGGGGGTACTGTCGGTAGAGACATCGAGGTGGGTGGGGGAGGGATCTGATGCCGCTTGATGGGATATTGGAGTGGTATGGAAACGATAAGGACCAGAGTTTAGTTGGGGTTTTCGGCAGTGCACAGCCCACGGAACTCGATATGGAACATATTTACGCCCCAGGCACTGCCTGTGTTGGCTCTTTAGCACACGAGCACAAGACTAACCCGTTGCCATACCCACTGCCACACAGACTGAAAAGGCGCATGCTGACCCCTGTATCATACGATCCAACCAAGCGTCCAATGCGGCCACGCACAGGGCCCAAAGGTGCGCGCGCGTTATAAGTCGTCGCTGTGTACAGTGCACAACGCACGTCCGAGTCGCACAAGGTCGGGGGGTCCTAGTAAGATCTTTGATTATCGGTTGCATTGATGACTGCTCCTAAGCCTGCATTTCGAAAAACCTTACTGCAGTAAGGGTTGGTTGACTAGTACCACTACGCCGCCCACAAGCGCTTCAATTCATGATCATATTACGGTATCCGCAAACCCGCAGGACAACTCGAAGGCTCGCTTCGCCATCCTGTTCATGGGACCTTTGTACTGACACTGGACACTGGAACCTAATTGACACTACATAGACGTCTATGTATTACAATACACTTGGTAACGCATCAAGAGGATATTAAAATACTTTACTTGTCGGTAGAGAAGCCTCTAATCCATTCAGCTGTCGCTCACAAGCCTGGGCTTCTTCGCATCTGGCGGGTTCATACTTTCTCCATCGACTTCTATCATGTCTTGCCGAGATCGGGACTCTTTCCCACCGTCTTTAAGTACGTTGGCCATGTTGGAGAGCGGCGCGGACCACTTGTGCCATTCAAGCAGAGACGGTCGCTGCTGGGGATCGTTCGCCATCAACTGGTCAGCAAACTCCCAGAGCCGCTTGTCTCCTCTCCTGACCATGATATGACGCAAAAGAACACGCCCACATGACCATCTATCGGCCTTGATGGGACTATACATCGGCGTCGGTCCTTCTTCCTCTCCCATTTCAGGCGCTGTCCAGCCCTTGGTGCCTCGATATTCGTCAGTCTCCGTGTTTTCATCTTTAACTTTGATAGCTACATCGAAATCGATGACCTGCAATCGAAAATCACCGTCACAGACAAGGTTATGGGGCTTGATGTCTCGATGTGCTACTTTGTGCTCGTGAAGATATGCGAGCCCCTTGATGAGGCCCCATCCGAGCTGGACACGACTGCGAACGCCACCACTGTTCATAAGTCGTTGGTCACCGATAGAGTGCAGCTTTGGTAGAATGAGCCACTCCGTCGTGGTTGAAGGGATAGCTTCGATAAACGAGATAACGTGTGGAGACTGTGACCGTATCGCATGGAGGTACTTGAGGATGTCCGGCTCGTTCGATCCCTCGCGGACGTGCTTTGCAATCAATTCGGTCTTGTTCGGATCCTTCCGTCGAAACACCGTGAGGATGTGAGGTGGTAGCTGCAAGACATAGTCAGTGCGACGTCACGAATGAAGAAATGAGTTCAATGTTGTACCTTGGAGATCAATTCCCAAGTGCCGTCGTCCGTCTCCAAGACATCCGGTACCACTTCATATCCACAGGCTTCGAGCTGTTCAATTGCGCCTCCATCATTACCCTTCCGACGAACATTGGGTTCAATTTGGTCTTCCTCACGCTTGGTCTTGCCGGTGAACGTCGGCAGCTTGTGCACCTTGCTAGC
Organism: Russula ochroleuca; assembly: GCA_015178965.1. Lineage (NCBI taxonomy): Eukaryota > Fungi > Basidiomycota > Agaricomycetes > Russulales > Russulaceae > Russula > Russula ochroleuca. Next base: position 156,753 of record WHVB01000045.1, on the reverse strand, counting down.
TTCATGGACACTGGCCTTGAGATGTTCGACTTTTCGTTTTGTATCTCCGTTCTCGCTCTCATCGTTCAATGCAGAGGAGAGATTGTACAGTTCGAGTACAAATCTAAGGCAGCCGACCGTGTTTGAAAGGTCGAAGGCTTGTTTTCTGCGATAAACCTGCGGCGATTCAGCATAGAATTTTAATGATATAGAGAGCATGAGTACATACCTCCTGGGAACCTTCTTTCTGATATAGAACGTAGCGGTCTACCAGTCCGGTATCGCCGATAAATATGGCCACGAAAACGAAATTCCTTTCCTTCTTGTACGTATCCAGGAATGTGTTCGCGAATCGAACGATGCTGGCTCCCAGAAGTATCACGCGATGATGATCCACGGCAGGTCTATCTGGAGAATTCGAATTGACTGCCACAGCTATTCGTGGAAGGCTAAACTTCAGAACAAGGAAATCGCTTCTAGGTTTGCACGTGTGATATTTTCCATCAACTCGGATTATAAGCATGAATGGCCACGATTCTCGGCCACTTTTAGAAGTCGTCAGTCAAACGAACATTACAAATGCAGTGAGTCTCACAGTTTAACAGTGATTTTTGTTGTTCCGTCACTTGCGATGTTGGAAGGGAGCGATTCAAAATGACTCGCGATTGAGTAGAAAAGGAGCCAGTTCGCATCGCATTCTTTGAAGAGCCTTCTGTTTCCATCATTTAAGGTATTCCACAACTTCGTACCGACGGACGAAAGGGTGATAGCGTGGTTAACCTCGAGTCGGTCGACAATGGGAAAGGAACGAGTGTAATCCTCCGTCGAACAATCAAAATACTCGTTGAAAGACGCTTGACCCATATTCGTCTCAGATGCGCGCATCTGACCCCATCTGTCAGAAGTCGAAAACATGATAAGATACGAAAAACAACTAACATTATCAGGCACCTTTCGCTTTCGACCCATCATCTCTTCAAGCTTCTGGACGAATTCGGGAACCTTGCTATTGTCATCCATTATTACGTCATTCAAGTCGAAATCTTCTGCCGTGAATTTCCCTTTATTATGCGCGTAAAGGAATATATCTTTATATGCCAGGTCCAAATTAGACGTGATGGGGTCTCCAAGTGGGTCATCTCCATTCAACATAATAGCTATGGCCAGTTTGAGAACGCAGCTAGAGTACAAATACTTGACGTACCAGGCTGTTGGACGAGCAGGACCTGAGTTTTTGAGAGTCTAAGGTCTGCCAGCTCATCCATTTCGCTAACCATCTCAATTGTATCCTTGTCATCGACTTTGATGCTCCTGAGTATTTCCGCCAGGCGATTGAGAGTTGTTTTGTCGATAATCTTTGTGCCCTTCGTCTTCCAAATGGTGAGGTGTGCGGCATCAACATGGACAAGGTCAATTTGCCTCTCCTTCTTGACTTCCTCCTTCAAGTCAACTACGAGATTGTGTCCAGAGGTGTTAACCTGGAAACAATCTCCAAGGGCCTGGAACTTGTGGTTGACGAGAAGAAACCATGTCTTTGAAGGTGCCATAATGAATGATGTGATGATAGTAGTGTACAAAGGTCGGGTGACTCCTGCGTGTGAAGTGCCTGGTCACCTTACGTGAGCGTCCCCCACCCCCCCTCACGTCGGGTTAGGGTCAGGCCCATGCGGCTCGCTCGAAGGCGATGGCGTGTTTTTCACTAGTCCACCCACCCTTCCCCTTCCCTTTCCCTCTGGCGTTCATTTCATTTCCCTTCAAGTCGCCCTAGCTCGTTTGTAACGTAGGGTTGCTCGTCTTTTTTTGTGAATGCATGTGTTGTTGGCCCCCCGCCTACGACGAGTGCCTGCCTTCCTCTCTAGGCGACCACGCCCTTGTGCCAGGGGCTCCAGCGCCTCTGTCTCTCGGGTCGCGACTTGCTCAGTCGCACCCAGCTAGTTCGAGGCCGGCGGTGCCTTTGGCCCAGGGCAGGCTCAGTGCAGTGCGCCTTCCTCTCCATTCCCTTCACTCTTGGGTCGTCCTCGCGGCGGCCAGCCCTCACGCCCCCGGGTTGTCAGTGTGGCCCACACCCGCCCCCCCGATCTGGATTGCTCGGGTTGCCCTCGCCCTCATACAAGTATTGCACGCCCAGGTTTCTTACAGGCAACGTCTGTCTGTCCTCGCCTGATGCCGCAGTGGTGCCAGGGGCTCCAATGCCTCGAATTTGCGTGGTCACGACCCCCCCTCGGTCGCACCAACCAGTTCGAGGCCAGCAGTGGCCCTGGCCAGGGCAGGGACAGCGTTCACGACGCTGCCCTGCGCCCCCTCCCGGTTCTCGATGGCAAGTATGGGGTCTGCATGCGATAAAGTTAAATTCCAACAAGATAGAGACTTCCCTTGCCTGTTGTGCAGGGAGGAGCGCGTACAATGTGCTCACACCCGGGCCATGACAGAAGGGGTAGTACAATAGTACGCACTCTCCTATTAGCTTTTCTTACTTTTCCTTCATAAGACGGCACGCCCTTCCATGAAATATTACGTTGAATTGCTCCAAATTCATTGTTTAATTATCACAGGATACTCATGGACTATTACACAACTGTCGATCTGGATAAGGGCAATACGGAGTTGTATCATATACTGATAAAGTGCCCCCCAACCCCGTACAGTAGCCACAACGCCGAGTGAGAGATTTCCACCGCCCTTGTCTAAATTTCAGTCTGTATCCGACAAGTGCATGGCACGCGTCCATCTCTGGTGCGGAGATGACAGAGACCACGGAGCGCCTGCCAGTGGGACTTGACTTACACGCGCACTGCGGCGACGGAAGTAAAAGGTTTTTGATGTCACGTGGTGATCGGAATACCCTCACTTGCATTCACACAGAGTGCGATGTTTCCGCTGTAGGGTTTTCGCGCGCTTTCTTAAGGGTTGTTCATCACGTAGGTGGGGCAGTGCATGACCTTGCGCGCAAAAGGATACTTTACTTATCCTCGACGACCGGCGGAGTTAGTTGTCAGCGACTGTCGTCGATTGGCGGCCCAGGTATTGCTCCTAGTTATTGCTCCTTTGTACATCCAGGGCAAGTCAATGAACATGTGCGAGTGGCCCGGGGGTTTTTTTTTTCAATTGAATTATGCTCGGCCTCCGCTTCTCTTCGCTTCTCCGAAGCTCCACGGAAATTTGAATCACAGATTCCTCCGCTCAGTTCGCTATTCACTGATATGTTTCACCTTAAACGTACTCTCTGGAGGGAGTATAATCGACGGATTACCTCGTTTACTTGCTACATGTGAATTTTTGATAAAAGCCGGAATTCCACGACGGATCGAGCTCAAGGGAAAATTACATCTGTGTGGTGGTTTTTTGGATCAGTTCGGTGTCCGCCACATTGTAGGGACAAAGTTTGCACGTGTGATGATGATTTCTTGGGAGCAACGATGTATATAGTAGTACCCGCGGGGGACAAGCAGCAGACCGGATATACAACCAAGAGCTGTGAAGGACAATCGACAAACCCCGGGTCGACTTTACCCCGAGAGACGATTGTTAACGGCTCCTCCCTGCGGCCGTAGAAACCTGGCCGATCGGACCTCGACAACGCGCGGTTCATTACCAATAAGTATACTGCATCGCGTTCAGGCATCATGCGCTTCGTGAAGTGCCAACCGAGGACATGTGCTGGGGTGAAGAGGGTGGGGTGAGGGGGGATGAGCGGGTTCTTCAGGTATGACCAAATGCGAATTTTGGCAAGTTACGAGCACGCCAACCCTTTGGCGCAGAGCCACGTGTTGGGGATAGGGGATACCTCGCCGAGGCTCGCAGGCTCCAGCAATTCAAATCGTTATACGAAATCGGGGCGTTCGAGGACAGTTGTGGCCAACATCATTCCTAGAAAATGCGTGTACTAAAACGCGTCACGGAGCACGCTCGAATAGATGATAGGCGATGTGCATGCAGCCAAATGGACGCAAGCTCTTCCATGATGCCTACGTATAGCACCGAAGAACAGTTGCCATCACAGAGAGTTGTACAGCGTGTCAAAGAAACTGAGCAAGGTGCTGGCGCAGTTCTGAAGAAAGCATAGACCTTCCAAGATCATTCGTGGTGATTAGTAGCCCAAAGGGATCGCCGATAAGGGCAAGCAGAGGGCCAAGCTATCAAAGTTATCCGCCTTTTCCCCCCTAAAAAACGTGCCAAAGGTATTGCTTTTTGACAACCATCATGATCGATTTAACCGAAATGACCGTTTGCAGGTAAGGCATGTGACGGTTGTGCAAGAGAGTGAGTACAAGAAATGCATGGGGGAAATAACAACGACCGGAAGGACCCCAATGTCTTACGTATCCCCAGAAGGACGATAGAGGCCCCTCAGGTGCCGCATGACGATGGGGCCGAGAAGTCGCTTCACCAAAAGAGAGTTGCCTAAGTGTCACTGTTGAGTGCTGAGTTACTGACACCTGTAGTAAGTACGATGAAAACGTGCAGCGGGGCTCAGAGGCTAGCATATGAGGTGGGCTGGGCGTACATCTAGTTGAAGAAGTTAGCACGAATCATCGAGCTGATAGAATGCCCTGAATAGATGGGCCACTGCTAACCCGGGGCCCGTCGCGTCGGTAACCAACGTATTTCCTTGCAGGAAAGTGGCGATTGAACGATGCGGGGAGATCGGAATCGCATCGTAGACTCTCATGAACATCATTCCGGCCCGAGGAAGGACGATCGCAACCTAAAATGGATTCCCGTATTCATGAGGCCATAGTTACTTGCGTTGGAATTGATTCAGACGACGACGATAATAATGGCTCCATGCACTCGCGTGATTTCTCATACTGCGCACAAAAATAATATCTTCATCAACTGCGGCCATGCGGTAACAAATTATAACCTACCTTAATGGTATGATAATGGAGGTTGACGCTGGCGTTTGATACCATGGTTCTCCCGCTTACCGAGCGCACCAAGAAGTTAGGATATTCATGAACAGAATGCTCGCGTATAGTGATGCTTGAGCCGTCAACCGGTTTCATCCAAAAAAGTGCTATGCACTTGATGTATTGAGATCTGTTTGTCGTTGCTGAATACGTCGACACATGGGCTGCCTGTCAAATGTGGAGTCCGGCAAAAACAAGTCCCCTTGAGCGCACCTATGGAGGGCACCGTGTCCCTGACCAAAGAGGTGGGTAGTGGGGTCTCCATGATTGACACGAACTGCCAGTCTGGTGGTACTAGGGCAGGAACCAGGGCAAAGCGGGGAAGATCAGGAGTGAAGCTTTTATCTAGCTCCGGGATATTTTCGAAATCTGAGCGCGTGATGATCTTCAGGAATGGACTTGGGAATGGAGGAGTAAACTGAGTGGTTTTAGAGCGGATCACGACCAAGACCACGTGCTCGTCCTCGGGATTTGGCGACGCCTAGCAACTGGTCGTGCTCGCTTTGCTCGGACAACCAACGAGATACCATGGACGGCAGAAGACAACTTGAAAGCACCCTCCCCGCAAACCCGATCATTGGTTTTCCCACCAGCAATGTCAACTCTCAGGAACTTGTCCAGATCACTGACATCCAAGTCTGGCGCCCGCATTCCAACCGCACCATGATGTTTTTCTCATGTTTGACATGCTTCTTGTACATCATACCGTACGTGGGGCGCGCGGTCTATTAATCTTCCGGCAACAATTCCCCGTAATGAAAGAGCAATTCGCCATTCCGCCTGCCTATGGGTCTCCTTCATCAGTGTGCGGAGTCTGATGCAGAGCTCCGTACCTAACAAAATCCCGAATAATCTGGAACGGGTCGTCTCTATTCTGCAGGTGCCTTGAATTGTATGTACCCTGGGAAGGCGAGCCACCGGGACTTGGCCAGCTTGTATCAATGTCCCTATGTTCCGATCCGTACCTGGGTGAGTGGAACCACACCAATGGTGAAAACTCTTAGTGATAAGTCAGGCCAAAAAAATATTCCTATCATTTTCGTTCGCACAGAAGACCTTTAAGAACATGGATGTGTCTATAACATGATTCATTAGCGTCTCGCCCATACATGGTGCGCAAGATGCACCCCACTCTCCTTCTACCCATTCTCTTTCGCCTCGTGGCACTGCTCGCCATAGTGTCTGTACGTGGTTTGTTCATACCCGCCCGTTTGCGGAACTCGTTCTTATGACTTATGTTACGACGTGGCAGTTCGTAAACGCGGACACGTCGCATATTCTTCGCAGGAGCCTCTACCCTAGTCGCCTTCGCCATCTCCGCTTCCAGCAACGCGATGTCATTCCTGATTTTCTTGAGGGTTGGACCGCAGTCGGATGCTACACGTTAGTCATCGCACAACCCCATGCAAGAGAGTCGATCTTCTGACTTTGTTACATTTTAGGGACAATGTCGCAGCACGCACACTCACTTCTGTCGGCTATACGGACACAAAGAACATGACTGTTGATAATTGTGTGAACTTCTGCAACACGCAGAACTTTGTCTATGCCGGTGTCGAATATGGCCAAGAGTGCTGTAAGTGGTGTTTCAACGTTCCCCGTAGCCCGATTTTCTTTCCTATCTCCGTCATTCTGCTAACACGGTCTGGGATATTAGATTGTGGGAATGTCATATCCAATGGGGGGACGACCGCTTTGGATTCGGATTGTAGCTTCCCATGCAACGGCAACGCAAATGAGACTTGTGGTGCCGGCGGCCGCCTGAATTTGTATTGGAGTGGTGCTGTCCCCCCAGCTGCGCCTGTCATCGCGCCTAACAATGGACTGTGGATTTCCTTGGGATGTTATAAGTACATCCACCTTCCTTTTTTAGTAAAAAGCGGATCACTAACACTTCTGTGCCTGTCCCATTAGCGACTCCCCGGCAACGAGGACTCTAACCGTCCCAACAGCCGTCCTTGGCGGTGCTTCCAACAACAGCGTCCAAAGTTGCACCGATACCTGCTTTTCCTCGGGTTACCCCCTGGCTGGTGTAGAGTACTCTCGCGAGTGCTGTACGTACTATCTCTCGTCTCGATTTTCAGCCCCTCACCGTGCTTCTTAAAGACTGCGGTACCGCCATCGCCAATGACGGCGCTCCGACACCCCCGGGTGATTGCCCCATGGTCTGCTCTGGAAATAGTTCCGAATTCTGTGGTGGCCCAAATCGCCTTAACGTGTACAACTATACTGGCACCGATCTTCCGCCAATTACCGCTCCCCCTGTGGAAGGAGGCGGTGGCGGGTCGCCGGTTTTCCCCGTTCTTTCCGATCTCCAAGTGGGATGGTCGTACAACGCTTGTTGGGTGTAAGTTGGCTCTTTTGACATGCATAATTTACAACACTTGATAAAACCGGAAATACCTAGGGACAATGCACATGGACGCGTTTTCCAAACCGAGTTTCCGGATAACCAAATGCTGACTGTGCAAGGCTGCATTGCCTTGTGCTCATCCAAGAACTTTTCCCTTGCCGGTTTAGAATACAGTGTCCAATGTTGTACGTTTTATCGTCGATCAACCGATCCTCCTCTTCAAGGAATCACTAATTACCCCTCACAGTCTGCGGCGACAATCTTGTACAGGGCTCCGTTAAGGCCCCTGACAACGAATGCGATATGGGCTGCAGCGGAAATGCCACGCAAGTCTTTTATTTTTTTTTCTCTGTGTTGACTGCGTGGCTGAATTAACAATCGTGGACTCCAGTGAAGCTTGTGGTGGACGAGACCGACTTTCGGTTTACACCTCCACAGGCTCCGTGACCACTTTCCCAATACCCACTGTGCAGACAATAGACCTTCCTGGAAATTGGCATTATTCCCGATGCCTGGCGTACGTATATATTGTCTTCCTCAGCATATGTAACCAACCGATGGCTGCTCACTCTGATTCATAGCGAGCCTGGCGCAATTCGGGTCTTCCCGTATCAGGTCATATTCCCCTACAATAACTCTGCCCAGAACTGTCTTACACAATGCTCAACCTTTGGCTATCCCGCGGCGGGTATGGAAAATGGCAATGAGTGCTGTGTGTATTTTACTGCAGTGTAATGTTTACGACGTCTCACGGAAACACCACTCTCCAGGGTGTGGCGATGTGGTGGATATAACTAACAACGGAGGAACTACCGCCGCGGAAACTGACTGCACCACGGCATGCTCGGGAGATCCCTTACATCTTTGTGGAGGTGCCCAGAGGTTGCAACTTTACCTTTGGAACGGTACCCTGAACAATTGGCAGACCCCAGCCAATGTCGGCCGATATGAGGTACGCACAAAATGCCTCCATTTATTACATGCACGCGCGAGCTACAAGGCTATTCAACATAGTACCTCGTCCCCGGCCTCGTGCCTCCGCTGCTTGCCACAGTTGGTAAAAATGGCAAGGTCTCTTTCCTTGAGAAAGGCGGGACGTCTGAGTTTCAGAACTCTACTGGCGCATACGAACTTGACTTGAGTCTTGTCGATGATTTTGACCATGCTTGGCGCGAAATGCATGTCAAGACGGACGTGTTTTGCTCTGGCGCAGTCGTGCTTCCGGACAAGGCCGCGCGTATCCTCAATGTTGGTGGCTGGTCGCTCACCTCGACGTTCGGTATCCGCCTTTATGCCCCTGATGGTTCCCCTGGTGTCAATGGCACAAATGACTGGGAGGAAGACCCGGACACCCTCCAGTTACAGGTACGCGTGGCGTACCCACGCCCATATCACGTTTACAGTATCGGTGCTCAACGAGTTCGCCGTACAGGGTGGACGTTGGTATCCGACCGCACTTGTTCTGTCCAATGGCAGTGTCCTTATTATGGGCGGAGAGACAGGCGCAAACGCCCCAGCCAACCCAACGCTTGAGATTCTCCCCCGCGTTCCCGGCGGTAGCACAGTGGTCTTCCTCGACTGGCTCCAGCGGACGGATCCGAACAATCTCTACCCATTCCTTCATGTTCTCCCTAGCGGTCGCATATTTGTTGGTGAGTTTGAGATGTCCCATTTCCCTGACTTCCCTCACCGACGCTCGTGTAGGGTATTACAACGAGGCGCGCATTCTAGACCCGGTAACATTCGTCACCATCAACGTGCTCCCCAACATCCCTGGTTCTGTCACGAGCTTCGGCGCTGGCCGCACATACCCGAATGAAGGCGCGTCCGTACTCCTGCCCCAATATGCTCCCTACACGGACCCAATCACTGTCCTGATCTGTGGTGGTTCCAACTTTGGGACTGCCCTGGACAATTGCGTATCCATACAGCCCGAGTCTGATAACGCAACGTGGGTTGTTGAACGAATGGTTCGTTCATTCCTCCACATCTCATCAAGACCACCACATTGACAGATCTGTGAGAGTAGCCCTCGAAGCGCGTCATGCCTTGCATAGTGGCGCTCCCAGACGGAACTTACATGATCGTGAATGGCGCGCATCAAGGCGTCGCTGGCTTTGGCCTCGCAAGTGACCCGAACCTGTCAGCACTGCTGTACGACCCTTCACAACCAGTCGGCTCGCGTTTCTCGATACTCGGCAACACGACAATCGCACGGATGTACCACTCCGAGGCAACGCTTCTTCCCGACGGCCGCGTACTGATCTCAGGCTCGGACCCCCAAACGCCCGGATTACCCGAGGAACTACGCATCGAGGTATACATCCCGCCATATCTAATCCAGGGGTTGACCCAGCCCGTCGTGACCGTGCCGAAGGCCGACTGGGTATACGGCGGGCGTTACCGGATCAACGTGCGCTTGTTCCAGGGCCAGACGATGCGCATGTCGCTCGTGGCGGCGGTGTCGAGCACGCACGGCAATACTATGGGTGGGCGTACAATCTTCCCGGCATTTTCATGCCTTGGTTCTGTCTGTACCGTCACTGCGCCGCCCAATGCGCGAGTCTCGCCCCCTGGATGGCATCAGCTGTTTGTCCTCGATGGCCCAACGCCGTCGCATGGCGTCTTTATTCGCATTGGTGGCGATCCTGCACAGCTTGGTAACTGGCCAGCTCTTCCTGGTTTTCACCTCCCTGGTGTATGAGCCTACATACAGTACACGTCAAAAGGACTTTTGATCGCGTCGGTTCACTTTGAACGCTTACCACAATATCCCGTCTTTGTTTCCTGTTTACTCTTTTTATTTTTGACGAGTCGTTGCGTCGCGGACGTCCCTCGGACTATCTCACTAATCGAACACTTTCACTACTTACTCATCGACCGGATTATTGTCTCCTATGTTATAATGTGGATAGACGATGCCTCTCGAATCGGAAACTGGCATGTCACCTTCTCCCCCTCACTCATCTCATCTCGATACGCAGTAGATTACTGTATATATGCGGCTCCCATGTAGCTGAGCCCTGTTGCGCAACCCCTGCGCCTTATGTTGTATTGTCTCACTGTTCCGTATAGTGCTTGGGAAACTTCCTCCGAGTACCAGTCCAGGCTCTCGGCTTGCCTCCACCATTCTGCCTGATCACAGGCCATGCCTCTCTTGACCCATTCACCGCCTTTCCCCGCCTGACAAATGTACTGTACTGTACTGTCCGTCATCCGACACTGCCGACGCAACACCCGCGCGGCCCATACCCTCTCGACACTCTTCGACACCAAAGACGATGACAAGGCGCTTCTAAATTACCCAGAAATCAAAGGCATGCTTCAAGTCAAGAGACGAGCCATACAACCCAGGATGAAGGCACATGGTGGTGTTTATCTGCACTGCCCCATCCCGCTCCACCTTATCGATACAGTAACCGCTCCGTCCGACCACCGTAGTAACGTCCAGGACCCAATTTGTTACTAAATTTATCAGACATATGGAGGCCGCACTTCAATGCCCGGTAGTATACAAATCGCTTTTTCACAGTAACGAGGTGAGCAAAGGCGAGGCTGAAGAACAACCATGCAGTGCAAGAATTCGCGGGAACCGCCTTTGGAGGCGATGAAGTCTACTGTAGTGCTGTACGCTCTCAGCTCTACATGTAAAGCCTGGGCCTGATGCCGTAACTCTTTGAATGTGCGCCCGCTGTCAGCCTTGCGCCGTCTGCATATCAATTCATATCCCGAACCTTTGTTCTCGCTTCCCACTACCTAACCCTCTGAATGAACGAACCTCCCGTTGTCTTCATGTCGTCAACTGGACAAGCAACTTCCTCTTCTAACTTCCAGTTAATCATCAATGCGTTGGCAGACTATGCCAAACTAACTGGCATAGACCTTACAAAAAGTCCCTTTGCCGAGAAGATCGAACGTTCAAATTCTCCTGAGGCGATCCTCGAACTACTCCAAGAACGAGAGAAAGCTTTTAAAGAATATCGTGAGGTGGAGCGGCGGCTGATAAGCTGCCTCAGCCCGGCAGTGAAGGTCCTTCATGCGTTTTCGGGGATTCTTGGCGAGGCGGTCAGCATGGTAAGTGTTACATGCGACCCTGTGAATCCTTTAACGTGACCTCGTCAGGTCCCCCTCTCACCAGCAAAGGCGGTGTTCACGGGCATAGATGTTCTCCTCGCCGTACGTCCCTGAACACGCTCTTGAACTAGGCCCCTGTAACATAAGAGTATGCCAGGCTGCCAGCGGGGTCACATCAAGTTACGATGCTCTTCTTGAACTCTTTGACTGCTTGGGCAATTTCCTCAAGCGCCTTGAGATATACATCACAATCCCACCCACTACGATGATGTTGGATATCATCGTCAAAATTATGGTTGAGGTACTTTCAGTGCTTGCCCTGGCGACGAAGCAGATCAAACAGGGACGCTTCAGTAAGTGCGCCATCACATATTCTGCCTATGGCTCAATGTGCTATAGAGAAGTTCGCCAAAAAGCTGTTTGGGGAGAGCGAGGTTGAAGCTGTTCTTCACAAGTTAGACCGATTGACTCAGGACGAGGCTCGGATGACTGTCACACAAACACTGGGTGTCGTCCACGGTCTTGTAGGTAACGTGAGGGTGGTTATGGATGGTATGCAATGTTTGCATGATTAGTTGTTGATATTTGTCTGAGCGTTTGTTTTATTAGATGGCAAGGCGTCGACGGATAGCATTCGACAGACGTTGGGTAACTGTCTCACAAGCAATAGGTATTACCTGTGCTCATTTGGGTAGTCGCCCTTCACCAGATGCAAAGTGAAATGAACAAGACGAAACGTTGTCATTCCTTTATCCTTTTGTTGCCGAGACTGACGGTACCTTGCAGGTGACCAGCTGCAAAGGGATGTCCGACATTGGCTTTCCCCTCCCGACCCATCAACGAATCATGACTTTGTTTGGAAAGCACACCATGCTGGATCGGCCTTATGGTTCTTTGAGAGTGATGCATTAACAGAATGGAAAAAGACGGGATCCTTCTTGTGGATTCATGGGAAACGTATGATTTTCTATCTGTCAACGCATGACTTGATGACTAATCAATTTCATAGCGGGCTCGGGGAAAAGTACACTTCTGTATGTAGTACCCCATTGGTTGACTCCGTGATTAATTAAATTACCGTTCAGTTCCGCGATCATTCAGGACATCGAGGGCATGGGTACAGCTGGACTGGCCACGATGGCCTACTATTATTTTGACTTTCGGGATGTCAAGAAACAAGACCGCTATGGCCTTCTCTCCTCCCTTGTTTCCCAGCTTTCGGCAGAATTGGATTCTTGTTACGAAGTCCTCTCCAACTTATATTCAAGCCATGCTAGTGGAACGCGAAAGCCCACTACTAGTACGCTGACAAAGTGTATAAAGGATATGCTGAGCCTGCCAGGACAAGGCCCGATTTATATCATTCTCGATGCTCTCGATGAATGTCCTGATGTGTCGGGGATGCCGTCTGCCCGTGAAGAGGTCCTGGAGTTTATTGAGGAACTGGTTGGTTTGAAACTTTCGAACCTTCACCTATGCGCGGCCAGCCGTCCAGAAATTGATATCCGAAAGACTCTTGAACCTTTGAAACCACTCCAAATTTCCCTTCACGACGAGAGCGGGCAAAAGGAAGATATAGTCGAGTATATCAAGTCTGTTGTCCATTTAGACAGGAAGATGCGGAGCTGGAGAGACGAGGACAAGGAACTGGTCATTGATGTGCTTGCTGAGAAGGTGGACGGCATGTAAGTCATAGTTATGGCCATTGTCCGTCACATTGACCACTCACCATCCCATAGGTTCCGATGGGTCGTCTGCCAGTTTGACAGACTTCGCCGCAGTTTTCCGGCCAGTATTCGGAGTGTTCTAGCTGACCTACCAGAGAGTTTGGATACGACATACGAACAGACATTGTTGGGGATCGATAAGGAAAAACGACAATATGCCCAACGTCTATTCCGGTGCCTCTCGGTGTCCATTCGCCCACTTCGCGTTGAGGAGCTCGCAGAGATTCTCGCAGTTCAATTCGACACGACAGCGGCCCCCTCGTTTAACGAAGATTTGCGGCCATTGGATGCGGAAGAAGCGGTGTTGTCTGCGTGCTCCAGTCTCGTCGCGATTATCGATAGGGAAGACGGTCAAGTTGTTCAATTCTCCCATTTCTCAGTCAAGGAATTCTTGACATCGGATCGCCTTGCAACAGCAGACGAACGCCTTTCATGCTATCACATTCTTTCCGAACCAGCACATACGCTCCTTGCACATGCTGGCCTCAGTGTCCTCCTCCGACTCGATGACAAAATCGACAGAGATACCATAGGTCACTTTCCCCTCGCCCTGTATGCCGCTCGACACTGGGTCGACCACGCCCGATTTAGGAACGTATCATCTCACATTGAGGAATTCATGGAACGTCTCTTTGATCCGGAAAACCCACATTTTGCCGCGTGGGTCTGGCTATATGACGTAGACCATCATTGGGTGGATCCGATGTTCGAGATACATCCGACGCAGCCGGAGGCGGTGCCTCTATATTATGCCGCTTTGTGCGGTTTCGGTGGTCTCGTTAGGCGCCTCCTCGTTTCCCATTTACCGGACATCAATAGCAGGGGTGGTTCTCACAAAACTCCGTTGCATGCTGCCACAGTGAAGGGACATGTAGAAGTCACATTGATACTCCTTAAAAGTGGCGCAGATCCCAACTCGCGTGACAATTTGGGCAAGACTCCACTTCACAGGGTATCACAGGGCGGACACGTCGTCATGGAGCAATCATCACTCGAGGTCGCGCAGCTCCTCATCGATTCTGGGGCAAACCTGGATGTCGCCGACGATGAAGGCTGGACCCCATTACACGTAGCAGCACGAAATGGGTATCGCGAGATCGCACAACGATTACTTGTATCTGGTGCAAGTCTGGATGCGCGGAATCAGAACCAAGAGACGCCATTGCACCTGTCCTGTAGTAAGGGAAAACTTGAAGTTTCACGCTTTCTTATAGATTGCGGCTCAGACGTACAATCTCGGGACAATTATGGCTTCATTCCATTACATACAGCATCACGATATGGACATGTTGACGTCGCGCGTCTACTACTGGACTGTGGCTCTGATGTGAACGTACGCGAGGCACAACGTCGGGCTCCCCTGCATTATGCGTCACGATATGGACACCTTGGCCTCGCACGACTCTTAATAGACCGCAGCGCTGATGTAAACGCACACACAGCAGATTACTGGACGCCACTGCATCTTGCATCAGCCAATGGGCACCGCGACATCGCAAAGTTCCTGGTCGAGGGAGGTGCAAATGTTGACAGCAAGAATGACAAGGAGTCGACTCCCTTGGACCGCGCTGCAGGGAATGGGTACCTGGACATCGCGTGCTTCTTGGTCGAGAGTGGCGCGGCCGTGTCTGCCCGGGATTGCAATAGTCGGACCCCATTCCACCAGGCATCGTACCATGGGCATCTCCGTATCGCAAAGTTCTTGCTAGAGTCTGGCATCGATGTCGAGATTCGGAACGGAAGCGAACAGACGTCATTGTACCTAGCATCCAGCAGCGGCAAACTCGACGTCGCACATTTCCTAATCGAGAATGGCGCAGATATTCACGCTAAGGACAACAAGGGCTGGAATCCACTGCACATCGCATCACAAAACGGGTACCTCGACGTCGTGCTAATGTTAATCAACACTGGCATTGCTGTCGATGTTCGGAACGGGACTCAAAGCACCGCGTTATCCTTGGCGTCGATCGCGGGAAAAATCGAAATCGGACGCTTCCTCGTTGAACGAGGGGCCAACGTGAATGCGCGGAACAACGAGAGCTGGGCTCCGTTATTCCTCGCGTCACAATACGGACATCTTGACATGACACGGCTGCTGCTAGACAATGGCGCCGATGTGAACGCCCAGGAAGACAATCTTTGGAGCCCTTTACATCTAGCATCTGCCAACGGCTACATGAGGGTTGCCGAGTTACTGGTGCAGCGTGGTGCCAGTGTCGACGTGTATAACGACAAGAAACAGACTCCACTTTATCAAGCAGCAGGCAACGGGAAAGTCGCGATTGCCCATCTCCTGGTCGACAATGGGGCAAATCTGCATTCCACTGACAGCATTGGCTGGACTCCTCTGCACACCGCATCGCATAGTGGGCACCTGGAGGTTGTGAAGCTGTTACTTAGACTGGGAGCTGATGCCAACGTCCTCGACGAGGCCAATAAAACCGCAGCCGAATTGGCATCGGAGAATGGCAAAGCCGAGGTTGCAAGGTTGATAACCGAGTACAGGGCAGATGCGAATGCTCTAAACAAGATTTGCTCGACTACATTGGACACAGCTCAGTACGGCGCCGATGAAGATGTTAAGGATGGAGGCACTGCTTCGTTGCACGCCGCCGCGGAAGAGGGGAACATTGACGTCGTGAGATCGTTACTCGAAGAAGGAGCAGATGTCGACATCAGAGATCAATATTACAGAACACCACTGGTCCTAGCAGTGACCCAAGGGAATCTCGATGTCAAGCTCGATATCGTGCGGTTGCTCATCGAGCGGGGCGCGCAGGTGGAGTCACGTGATATTTGGGGTTGGGCACCGCTGCACTATGTATCACGAATCGGACACCTCGAAGTCTCGCGGATGCTCGTCGATCACGGCGCAAACGTGAACGCGAGGCAGCAGAATCATTACACACCGCTAGATCTATCAGCACGTAATGGACACCTTGCGGTTGCGAAGTTGTTACTCGAACATGGCGCCGACATACTTGCAGTGAATGATCACGGTCAAACACCATACCAAACATCGCTGGGATTTGGATGTCGAGAAGTTGCAGAGTTGATCCGGGAGCATGGCCGTGCAAAATAAGGTTCGAGGAACTCTTTCATGGCTCAAATGCGATGTCTGACTGGCACTTCAATTTAGCCCTTAGAGATAACAAAGCTTGGAGGAACATGTAACTGTTTTTTGTCTGTACTGGGATTCTATAGCGGGACAATCTGAAACCGTGGGTTGATGATTTCGACGGAAGGGTACGAAAAGTCACAAACGGTGCAACAAATGGATTGTTAAAGCCAGGGTTCCCGGCCTCCAGCGAAATATGAATCTTTCCTCTCTTCCCTCAGCGAGAAAGGGGGCCAATTTATGTGCGAGGCTGGCGGGGGTGGCAAGAAAGGCGCAGGCGCAGGGTCGTCTCGTATGTGATTCGTGACTCGAGGGCGTCTTTTTTTGCCAGATATTCTGTTCTGTGTTGTAAAGGGATAGACTTTTTAAGCAGTAAGCAAAGCGTGTACAGATCGAGTGGAATTGAATTGACAGACCAATCCGTGCGTGAAGACAGGCGTAGTAGACGTGTACCGTACGTCGGTAAGTAACCGTCTCCCCATTTATTCTGGCTAGCCTCGACCGGGTTCACGAAGGTTGTACGCCACGTAATCAACCCAGTTATCTGGATCAATGTGTTCAACTTGAACAACGTGGCTGAAGGTCGCCGCTCATCAAATTGCGCATCAAAGCTCATGATCATATGAATACCCGCAATTGGGGAGTGGACGTACCACCAGACGCGAGCGCCTTGCCAAACGTGTGTAATTGGGCGAGCACGCAGTACATTTACGCTCGATAGATCGCTCGTCGACCGATGCCGTGCATAGAATTTGGTTGCTCCCGGGATCGAACACTATCTTTCTTCGCACCGTCACTGCGCTGTCAATCCCCGAGGTAGAGGTAAGAAATCCAAAAGGAGCTCAGATAATAATAACATCCCTTTGAAAGTCGGCAAATCTCCTCGAAACGTAGAGTAAAAATGGAAAAGCCACCCCACCACGCATTGAAATAGACGCTGGATATAACGCTCATCGTCTGTTACAATGTGTGGCGGTAGGGCTTTTCTGAAAAAGCAAGAGAGAGTGGGGGCTTACCATTACCACCAGAGTCTGTACGTCCGCAAGCAAATGCAATGTACAGTCAGCAAGCACAGAATACTCCCTTTCTCAAGGTTAGGGCTGACCTAATGACCAGAGATAGTTTCGGGCTAACTGCCTAGACCAACATGAAGAGGACCCACTGGTACGAGCGGCATACTATACGGTACAACCCGCATCAATCGATCGATTGATACCAACCCAGCTCCGATAATCGAGATTTACTAGCACTGCGCGGGGCTTAGGCATACTAGGTCGTGGGACCGAGAGTCGGGTAAGAAAAAAGGCCTGGACGTGATGCGCGTGATGACATAATGACTGCTGGCTGACTAAGCGAGTGGGGGTCAAACACTGCCAAAGGGGCGATGACAATTCACGATTCCGATTTCAAATTATTCGTTATCTGGAACAGCGCAGATAACGATAGGTGCTGTAGTTCTCGACCCCATCAAATTTTTTTGTTCTTGCCGAGTCTTGCGTGATTGCACCTGCGCCCGGATGATCTTGCGGACCCGGCTCGATGGGACATTGTCGTACAGATCCTAGGGGTCCCTGCGCCTCGACGGTGAGCATTTCTTTGAGGCATTCTATCATTGTGCGATCGTTGGGTTTCTGCACTCCACGGTCGTGTGAAGAATAGAGTCCGGAGAGTATATCACAACAAGGATCCGACCGAGCAGACCTGAGGAGCGTTGGGAAAGGACGATAGTAAAACGAGGTCTGAAAATGTTCACTTTCTTTCTTCGACTGCAGGATAGTTAGGATCTCGCATTCCTTCAGCATATAACTGCATAACGTATACCCTAATAGGGCATGTGGTCTTCTTTACATTGTTACATTGTACTCTGGCAGACTTCGAAGGGGCCGCTACGACTGCTGTGTTTTTTTTTCACGAGGAGAAGGGGGAAGAAGAAA
The DNA here is from genome assembly GCA_015178965.1 of Russula ochroleuca. Lineage (NCBI taxonomy): Eukaryota > Fungi > Basidiomycota > Agaricomycetes > Russulales > Russulaceae > Russula > Russula ochroleuca. The sequence goes on along the minus strand of WHVB01000045.1, from coordinate 138,655 downwards.
TCATTCCAATTAGTCAAATAACCTAAAAAATCAGAGAGGAAAGTGGAGAAACGTACCGCTGATTCCTCACCACCACCTTCTCCCTGCGCCGCTTCTTCCGCCAACACCGCCTGGACGGCATCGATCACCTGCGCGTGGACCTCCTTCCTAGCGGCGACCACACCAAAATTCGTGCCGAGTGTGCGCCCAAGACCAAAGTCGAGCGGACGCCCACGATAATCGGTAACGATTCCGCCGGCTTCTTCGACGAGGAGTGACCCAGGGGCATGATCCTGCGCAAGCGCACACACAAACAGAAAAAGAGGGAGAAAGAAAAGCAGTCAGGTGGATTTTTTTGCAATGGGAGGCATTCATAACGCACCCAAATCTTTTCCTGGTACCCGCCAGCCCCTCCACCTCGCCTGCCGCCCGCAACAGGCAACCGCAAGTAGACGCCACCACCGCCATCACCACGCACGAGCGCAGCATACTTAGCCTGCGAGTCCATGCGCAGGGGCTCGGCGCGCACGCCCAGACGCGCCGCGATGCGCGCGTTGGTGTCGAGCGCGGCATGCGCCTTTTCGACAGATTCGAGGAAGGAGAGCTCGTGTACCTCCAGGCGGGGCATGTTCAGACGACGCCGGTGCACCGCCGGCGGCGTACTGGGCGCGGAAGCAGAAGCGGCGGTGGTTGAGGAGGGCGGCGGCGGAACGAGTAGGGGTAACTGGTGCGTGCCGTGTCCGCGCACGGCGACGAACAGCGCGCCTGTGTCGCGGGAGTTCGCGCTCGCGTCGTCTGGGGTGCTTGTGTTTGCGCCGCTGCTCTGGTGTGATGGCGGGGATGGGGATGGGGTCGAGGGGAGGTTCGGGCAGCCGATGACGCCGAGCTCGACGCGCGCGTCGATCAGTAGCGCGAGGCAGACGGCATATTGCCCACCGCGCAAGAACCCCTTCGTCCCGTCGATCGGATCGAGTGTCCACATGCCTGTACGATAACGTAGGCAAAGCCCATGTATGAGCATACACAGGTAACAGAAGCATAAGCATAAGGGCCGAGAGAAGAACAGAACGAAATGGAGGAACCGGACGCACGTCCTGAACGCCCGCCGGCAAAGTTGCCCCTATCAATAGCCTTCAAAAGCGCATCGGCGCCCCACCGCCTCCCAAGACCCCACTCAGCCCGTTCACCACCCTCGCCACCGATGCCGGAATCGGGATCAGAATCAGCGCCACCACCACTGGTAGTAGTCCCAGAAGGGGTTAGCGGCGGCTGGGCGAGGATGTCGTCGGCGAGCTCGACGACGCGCGCGCGGAGCGCGTGGCCCGCTTCGGTCGTTGGGGCGCGTAGATCGGACGCGTCTTCTTCGCCTACTATTGGGTCGTCTGGGAATGCCTGGGAGAGGATGGTGTTGATGACGGCTTGGGCGGAAAAATCGGCCACTTTTGGAAGAACGCAGAGACAGAGAGATACAGAGAGAGAGGGGAGAGCATGCGTCAGGCCCTTCCTCCTTCGACCCGGGAGTCCCGGTGGGTGTGTTTTTACGGCGCACCAGTTACGGGGCTTTTGTCGCCCTTGACGAGCGTCTCTCCCGCGACGAGCTTGTTAAAGACCGTTGTGGTTAGCGCGCATGCTCGACGCACGGCGACGATGGCGACTTGCTGCTCAAGAGCGAAAGGTACGGGCATGATCAAGTTGAAAGATAAGGATCACCCGTCTACAAACAGACATCAACTTTCCGGTCAATACAATAATGCGCTCACAGCCAAACACCCCCCTCCCTCCTCGGTCTCCAAGACAAAGATAACGAAAAAAAGACACAGACCGAATGTGTTTAGTACACAGACACACAGCACGATCTGAGCAAGCGAAAACGAGGCAGAAAGGACATTGGGACGAAAAAAGGGAAAGCTACTACTAGTAAAGAGTTAAAAAAGAGAGCAGATTGCTTGTTATTGAACAATTGCATGGGTAATGCCAGGACGATGGTGGGTAATTAAAGGTGACACAGATGCGAGCGAACTACGATGCACAAACGGGAGAAATGCATGACCGAAACGCGGAACGAAAGAGGACAACAGGTGGGGGTAAAACATAGGAAGAACATCTATCCTCGGTAATTGGCAAAATATGGGTGTACGAGGGCGCGTTTTGCGGAGATGCGACGAGCACTATCATATGAAAGTGTTTGCTGCGAGATGTATTCAGCCACGAATGATAAATAGGACGGGGAACTTTTTCTTTTTTTTGAAAGACAGATATCGTACCTTGAGTAGGTCAATTCCAGCCGCGTCTAGATACGGGACCTGCTCGGCGAGATTCTGCGCTGACCACTGCGGGAACGTAGGCTTGTAGTCTGGCAGCTGCTTGACGCCCGGCCACGACTCTTCATTTGGCGTGCCCAGTACACTACGTATCAAATTATCAGGGATCGGCCCAACGACAAAGAGTCCGCGCTCTCCCACACTAGGTGCGGAGCACACAAAGAGATTGACGGACCGAAAGATCTTGAAGATCTGGTCGATTTCCGAATCGCCAGGGAAAAGTGGGATGCCGCGCATGACCATCTCCGCAAAGATGCACCCGACCGACCACATGTCGATAGCGGTCGAGTAATGGCGTGAGCCAAGTAACACCTCCGGCGCGCGGTACCATAGCGTGACCACCTGTCAAAGTGTCCCCTTTCGTCGTAGCTCCAGCAGGAAATAAATTAAGAGAAATGTACCTCATGCGTATACGTGCGCATGGGGATCCCAAATGCACGCGCGAGCCCAAAATCAGCTAGCTTAAGATTGTTTCTTTTGTCGATGAGGAGATTCTGCGGCTTGAGGTCGCGATGCAGGATCCGGTGGGAGTGGCAGTACAATAGCCCCGAAGTCAGCTGGTGTGTGAATTTCTGTCCATCGCAACCATCACCAACGACAAATACACTATTAGCACCGGCAGAGACAAGAAGTAGGCCAATAAGAGAGACGGGAAATGAAAAGAAATTTCACGCCACCTAGGAACTCAGCCAATGCCTCCGGGGGAACATGCGCACCGGATGACCGGCAAGCCCAAATCGGCAGTGCCGGTCACGGCTTTGGTCACGTGATACACGCGCCAGTGGACACGAATCGATTTTGGTTTCGGAACCAAAACCGTTGGCAGGTGAGGCGAGGCAACCGTGCGAGCGCTGATCGCGCGAACATATTGGGCGCGCGTCATTTGCGAACAGCCCCCGCGGAGAAGGGCGATGATCCGGGAAATGGGAGAAAGAGGGAGGGAGGGAGATGGAGATAGATCATTTTACCTGACAAAGCTCGAGCGAGAGCGGCTCGCCTTGTGTATTTCCAGCCTCCATGTAGCGCTTCAGGTCGACATCGAGAAATTCAAACACGAGGTAGAGCTTCTGATCCGCGTGAACAATATCCAGCAGCCTGGCGATTCAATGGCGTCCGTCATCAACCAACCTCAGCGCGGGTGGTCATGAATTGGGTGCGTACCGAACGATATTGTCATCCTTGAGCTCCTTGAGTAGTGAGATCTCGCGGATCGCGGTACTCGGGACGCCTTCGTCCTCCGCCTCGAGCCGGATCTTCTTGAGCGCGACAATTTGGTTCGTGCTGACATCACGCGCTTTGTACACGACGCCATAGGTGCCTGTTGCGTGTGTATGTACGATAATCACACCGCCACGCCGAGAGTCCCCGTCAGCGGCGCGGGCTCTCGGTATGAAGGCAGGCGTGACGCGCAAAACGCACCTTCGCCTGTACGTTTAGTGTAGACATGTGAGCACTTGGCGGAGCAGGGCCCGAGGAAAGGGCAAACACCGCGCACGCACCGACTTTCTCTATCTTTGCGTAGCTGGGTGCCACAGCCGGCGGGGCGGAGTTTGGATCATAAGCGTGAAGGCTCTTTTAGAAAGCGAGAATGGTGAGGTGGGTACACACCGATCCATGATTCGGTTTTGTAGATAGATAAGATCCTTGCGTTGCGTGTGAGTGTGAGTGTGCGAGAGCGGGAGTGCACGCGCGTGTAAGGACGCGTTCGGGAATTGAGGTGATGGTAGGAACCAAAGTTGTGTGTGCGCAAGGCAACGTGTGGCAGCAACACTATACCGGAGAGAATACTCAAACTTTCAGTTCTTTGTCTTGCCTTGCACTTTGGGGATCGTGCGCCCGTGTGGTTGTGTCCGCAACCCGAGCGTGTGACTGCGGATTTCGAGTAGTGATCCTGGAACGCTGTATGAGTATCCCTGCAAGTGGAGAGAGCAAGGTGAAGGTGGAAGAGAAGGAGGGAGAGGTAGGACAAGAAACAAAGGAAAAGGCGAACCCTTTTATAGAGGTGCGGTGGACGTCTGCGAGGGCGGGGAAGGGAGGAGTGTTTGCGAGGCGGATGGGGGTTTTGTGTTGGGAAATTGACCCTAGGATTAGCTAAGCCAATTTCGGATTTCACGCCAATCGCCATCAAAGGACAAGGTCAGACTGGATCGACCGCCCGGCCGCCAAGCTCTGTTGGGTAATGATAAAGGGGGAATATTTTCCCATCCTCGTCGAGAGAAGCTTGCACGGTGTTTGACAGCCACGTTTCGGATTATGCGCGCAATGTACGTGTATACGTTACATATGTAAATCTTTATCCTTTATTCGGCGATTTGCCCTTCCATCCTCGGAGCGCGCAGACCCCGCACAAGGCAACTCTACATCCACATTGGCTCGCCCGGTTCGTAAGCTGGGACCAGTCGCGGAACTGTGGCGCTGCGCTCGCCGTTTCGGTTCCCAAAGGTACCGTAGCGAGCGGCATGGAGTAGCCTCCCCTGAGAACACCTCTCGGCACGCCCGCATTATAACGGTATAATCTCTCAAGCCTTCGACGTTTTATGCTTGCATTCAAGCGGAGTATCATTACATCCCTCCAACTAGACAGCCTAGTCCCCAAGGGGCTTTAAATCCAACTCTTGCTCGCTTCCCAGCACCCGCGGGCCAGGAGTTATCGGACCAAGGCACGAGCGCGCGTGCCACTCATGATACCCTTTTGATCGTTGCGATTGCAATAAACGTACAAGACACCAGACATACTCAGCTCCACGAATCACCTCTAGCCAGTGATTCTTCCCCTCCATCCTATGCAGGTCGTGGCCAGGTCGGCTCGCTCGGCCGTGGCTGCGTCAGGTCGATATACTGCCCAGGCCATGGGTCTTCACCTGCAATGCTCATCAGTACCGCGCTTGGTCGAATTTTAAATACGAAATGTGAAACGAAACCGCAGTATCAGAGATGATGGTGAGGCATCCCCTCCTCACTCCGTCCATGGCTTCCAGGCGAATATGACACCATTAGATCAGCCAAGGAAGCCAAAAGGGGATACACCGAACAGGCCACGTCGACTCCTGTCATACAGCGTGCCGCCGGGGATTCCTTTGGAATACACACTGTGGCGTGACAGACGGAACGCAGACGGAAGAGCACTATCTCCTGAGATGGACGCACTCCTATCGATGATATTTAGCTCGCCACCGTCGTCTTCCTCGTCTTCTTCCTCCTCGGGGTTCCAACGGTCTTGCGCTGCAAAGTTGGGGTCACTTGTGCGGTCCACTGCGAGGTCAGCCAGCATCCGCGCGGTAGAGTCCTCTTTTTGTTTCTGCAGTGTCGCTTCCCGCTGGGCACGTACGCGCGCAAGCTCGGGGAGATACTCCCTGTGCGCAAGGCCGGGTAAGCCGAATGACCAAGAGGCAAAGGCAAAGGGTATGGACCTTTCGTATTCCTCCCGCGATGCCTCTACGGCCTGCAAGAAGTCGGAGAAACCGTCACCTGTCATACTGGATACGCCGACTGACTGGGAAAGTAAGATCTGGAGGCTAAACGTAAAATCACGAGGACTAACCTTGAGATGCTTGTAAAACTCATCGAGGACTAGGCTCATGCTATTCATGAGACTGTTCATGTAGGTCGGTGCGCCATCGTCGTCGGTCGTACTTTGATGTGATGCGAGTGCTTCCTGGAAAACCTCGAAATCTCGCATCCACTCGAGGGCAAAGGCGTGCGGCTGAACATCGGTCTTATTGAAGACGACTATAAACGGAAGCTTGGTCTTGTAGAGGATACTGAGGAGTCAACATGAGTCATGCTCGGAACGGCAGGGGAGTGTTGTTCAAGGGCTGCCGTCTAGAGAAACACAAATCTCCGGATGGCGAAGGAAACACCCAGCGCACCCCAGCAATGCAAAGCGACACAACTCACGGCCAGGCGATAAAAATGGAGCAGCGAAACAACATACCTGCATGCATAAAGCATATTCGACATGAACGTTGCAGGCGCAACAGCACGCGGTGTGTCTACAATGTAGGCAATGACCGTTGGGAGCGAAGATGCAACAGCGTCTGTAATAATTGCGCCAGACGCTGACCAGGTAAAGATCTCGATCTGGCCGGGTGTGTCGATCACCACATAGCTGGGAAGATGCAGCGTACCCGTCAGAGTTGATCCTCGATAAGGATAAGGAAATGACAGCGCACTCTATGTTCTCAGCCCGCTTTTCGACAAGGTCGAGGACTTGGTCGAACTTTGTCGTAAAGAGATTGAGTGCAGTCAGGATGCCACCGTTGGGCCCTAGATTGTACCTTGGAGGGACGAGCTCAGCGGAGAGCTGTATGGCAGGGAAGAGGGCAGAGTGGAACTGCGACTGCGCACTGCTTCATAACTTCGTGGTAGTCTACCGTGTCTCGGATGTCTATGTTGGGCTCGTAAGCAAGGTTCGTTACAGCGGGGTCCAGGTTGAGGATATAAGGGGGAGCGGGCGGTGAGGAAGAATGCAAATGCGCATTTAATCTCTGAACGAAGGTCGATTTTCCTGAGCCAGCCATTCCAATGGCGATCACGCAGACGGGTTTTTTGGCGGAGGACATGAGAGAGAGGAGAGCGTGACGGATGTGACCGTCAATTGAGACTCCGAGTCATGGCGATAAAGGGGACCGACCCAAAGAGAGCTCACCTGTCTCGACCGTCCCAGGAAGAGTAGACCTCCCTTGCTTTTCCCCCTCCTGCTTTCGATTTCGACCCAGCAATCCCTTTCTTCTCTCTCCATGGACGACGATATCCAGTTTCTTGGCATGGTATCTCCCGTTTCTCCACACAAATCCTCTTATCCGCATCCTTCTCACCCTCCCATGCACCCCCCCGCATCGGGTGCGTCCAATGCTGTACACTCTGATGACCCCAACAGCCCTGTCCTAACACATCCCCTCGTAGGGATAATGCTCGTCATCCCCAAGTCTGGTGACGAGCCCACCCAGACCCTCCGATTCCTCAAATCTCGCTCCGCCGTCGTCCACATTGGCCGAGCCTCTTCTTCTCTCGTAGATGCAGACAAGTCGCCCGATAGTATCCAGTTTCGCTGCCCCGTTATAAGCCGGCGACATGCAAAGCTCATGTTTTCGTCTGGACACGTATGTCCTTTCATTCCCGACCCATGTGAGTCCTTTCTCTGACTCACATCCGCATATGCACAGGTGTACATCGTGGACTTGCATTCCCATCATGGCACCCACCTGCTCAGACGGGATGAGATTGTCTCTCGCCCTATTGTCCCCGATGTCCCGATCGCTCTCCAGGATGGGGACACCCTAACCTTTGGCAGGGCCGTTGGGAAAGAACCTTTCTGTGTTTCACCAGTAACCGCCAACGTTATGCTCATTTACGACACCGAGGCCGTCCTGAGCCCTCTCATTTCACAGCCGGTTATTTCCCTAGTTGACTCACCCTCCCTCCCTGCCACCCTCATCAAGGGTAAGGAAGCCGAGGCCCCGAAGGCACCAAATCCCGGGCGCTACGGCCTCTTCGGCCCGCAATCTTCCCCTTCCTCTCAGTCCTCTCCCGGATCTTCTGACGAGGATTTCTCCCTAATTGACCCCGACGGGGAGGAGGATGAGGACGAGGATGACTACCTCGATCCGCCGGAGGAGTATTCCAGTGTGCCCTTCGGTGGCCATGGTCAAGCTCAAGGCACGGGCGCCTGTTATGCTTCGTTGCCCTCCCTTCATGGCCTCGGCCTGCTCGCCTCGCGCCATGTGATGCATCACGCCCCTCCTACACATATCCCAGCACACGCCTCTCACACGCCCTTGAACATGCACACCCAAATGCCTTCATCTCTGGCCACCGAGCGTAGGTCTTTCATCGGCCCATGGTTGTTTGATTGCTCGCAGAGAGTTATAACTCAAGATCCAGCGAACGTGAGCCTCGAAACTGGCGCCGAAGAGCCCATGGACATCTCCCGTCCGGCCTCTCCGCCCGTGGCGAACGCCTTGCATCACGTCCCCGAGGCTGTCATCGAAGAGGCCTTTGCGTCTGTCGCCCAGACGGAGAGGCATGTCAACGTGAACGTCGAAGAGCCATCGGTTGTTGGAGCTTATCCCGGCTCGCCGGTTCGCAGTGCCATCGTGTCACCCTGGGAGGATGCGGAGGAGATACCTCAGCTGGAGCCACGACAGCAACAAGAGTGCCTGTCCCAGCCCCAAAGGCATGCTGCTCCTGCAGCTGAGGAAGGGACTGGCCCGTCATCCGTCTTAGTAGAGGCCTCCGAGGGTTCCGAGAATTTTGCTGAAGATGTCGCCTCGGACGTCGATGCGGATGGCGAAGCCGACGTTGACCCTACTCCTACTGCTGGCGCTATCACAGCTGCGTCAGCTCCTCTTGAGCCGGTAGGACCGTTAGTCGTGCCAGCAATCAATGTTGTTCCGCAGTCCTTCAATGCTCCGCCTGATGTTAGTGCCGGCGCCGCCCCTGGCACTACTATAGACGCGCGCCTCACTTCGCTTGATAAGGCGCTTGTCAATCTTTGGGTGCGTATTTTACCTAAGAGTTCTTCCTCAGTGGGCTCACACATGACTCGATAGAGTAATGTCCTGCGTATGCAGATCGCGCACCGCAAGACGCAGACTGACCACAAGATGCTCTCTGACCGCACTGATGCACTTGCGGCTCGTGTCGACGCAGTGCAGGCCGATCTTCGCGGCGCCATGCGTGGTGACAATGAGGTAGACGCGCTGAGAACTCGCGTGCACGCTACCGAAGACTTGCTCTCTCGGCTGCAGGGTCGCCTGTCGGCAACGGAGGTGGCACTCGTTCTTGCAAATGCGCAGGCGGAAGCGCAAGCAACGGAACAGGCCGCCCAGATGGTCGTGACTGAGGTAAGTCCATACATGCACGCGCCCAGTGCGCTGTGCGCTCATTCGGCGCAGTCGGATGCTGCTCTGGCAACAACGACGACGCCCGCGCAAACGCGCAAACGCAAGCGCACCGAGGATGACGCAGATGGTGAGGAGGATGGAAACAATGTTAATGAGGGCGAAGAAGATAAGCAAGGTGATTCCGTGCGAGCATGCCGCCCAACGGCCCCGCCAAAGAAGCGAACCCGCCGATACGCACGCGCGGCGGTGCACACAGCAGCGGCTGTCGTCGTCGGTGCTGTAGCCGCATGGTCCGCTCTTGCGTTTGTGTGAGATGTTACGATGTTTGGGAGAGGTTCGTGTGTTTGTTGTTATACTGCTTTGGGTAAGTAGAACCCCGCCGACCCCACTCCTCCGATCCGGCCTGGGTTTCCAGGACACTTCCATTTCCTTTTTTTCGTTCTTGCAACATTTGGGGATTTGTGGTGTGCAGTCAGTTCAGCGAATGCCTATGGCTTCTGCGTATGTATGTATTCTATGCAATGTACGAAGACGAAAGACTATGTGAAAGAAAATAAAAGTGATTGTGTTGTTTCCCCCTATCTATTATCGGCATGTGGTGCGGGTGGAGACTTGGATGTAATCGACCTTGTCCCTTTCTCCTGGGGCTTGTGCTCTACTATTGGTATGCATCATGGCAGGACTGTACGGTTCTAAATCCTCTTTTCGGATCGCCTGATAATAACTTATCATGAACAGGTTAGACGTATGTTCTCTCATATTGGTGCGTGTCACCATCATTGCCCCTATACGCATGTCATGCAGTCTATTGCTCATGCTATCCTCTGTGTATGATATGATAGACAAGCGCGTTCTTCCTGGGCGCCATATTGGGCACGACGTTCATCGTGCGCAAATGTCGCGAGCTTATCGACGCCACCAAGGCCTCGTGCGTTTAATCACCTTTTTCTATACACGGTACTCAAAGTTCTTATTCCATTTCCATTTCCTTCTTCTTCTTAGGTTGGAAGCACGCGGATGGATGGTGTCCCCCCCGCCTGAGGGCGGCAGCGCTGGGGGTGTAGGGGATGGTAGTACGATTGTGTTGGTCAAGAGGAGCAAGAAGCGGATGGATCAGGAGCACTATTTGGACGCTACGCAAAGGTGCGTGTCGTGATCGGGTCGTTTCATATTTATATTGATTTTTTGTCTGACTCGTTTTTTTTTGTGTTGTTGTGAAGGGGAGTCATGAAGGCCTTGCAAGCGTCGACTTATGGCGCTCCTCAGACGGCACGTGCACGTTCACCCGCGCTATCGTTCTCGTCCTCGTTGGGTCCAGCAGGCGCAAACCCGGTTCAGTCTGGAACGCGCGAGAGGAATTCCGTATCTGGTGGTGGTGGTGGTGATTCTGGCTCAGGCATGGCGGACGAGACGGCGACGTCGTCGTCATCTGAGAAAATCAAACATTGGAGTCGGAGAGATCTGTTGATGGCGGCGGACGAGATAACGTCGTCGTCGGCGGAGAAAATCAAGCGCTTGAAAGATACGTTGTCATCGAGGTGGCACTAGCGGTCTGGCTTACGGACTACAGTATGATGTACATTATGATGCAGTAGTAACTTTCACGTCTGCTTCCTTCACTTCATTCGAAAAACATCTCCACTAGGCAGGCGAGTGGTGCTCCTGGGATGGGTTTCTGTCCGCCGTGGAGAATGATCACTCGAGTGCCCATTCAGATTCCCCCACTGGACCCGCAGACAGCTCACCAAGTCCATCATCCTCCATGTGCTCAACCCCATCGACCCCTTGCTCATCCTCACGCTCACCAAGTCGACGAGGAGAAGCCTGAGGGTTATCATCATCAGGGCACGAAAACGAGGATTCATTTGGATGAACGCCAGGAGGTCGTGATTCATTCTGGAGGCCTATTGGTCCGCGTGACTAAGTTAAGAGCGAAAACAGAGCTACGTACGTTCAAAAGGCAACTCACCACTGGAACCTGGATCTCTGGCTTCTACTACCTTACCGGCTCTTCTAGCCCTGCCTTGCAGCTTCTGAGAACCTTGGCCAGCGTCGTCACTCTGCGGGCGTTTTCTTTTCCCCGAGAGTTGAGGCCCATCGCCACTTGGTCCCGCTTTGGAACCATGTTCCGGAGGTCCAGGCTCTGGAATGGCAGAGAGTGGGATCGAGATTGTCCCATAAGAACGTTGCAACGCGAGGATGCAGAAAATGTTCTGGGTACAGGTAATTTCCTCAGAGGCGTACGACTTTCTCCCAATCCGTTCCTCAAGAGTCACAAGGATGGCTTCCATTTTCACGGGTATCCGCCAGTATCGGACATGCTGGAATGTCGGTTGCTCCGGTGATAGTGGTATTGTTCCTCTCCGCTCTGGGGCGTTGTTTGTGAGAGCCAAGGAGTCAAATATGCAAGCCAGATTTCCGGCAGCGCCAGATTTTCGGCGGATAAAGCGACCTCCTTTGAGGATAGAGACGGGAGGTTGATGCCGCGTAAACAGTTCCATTCCGATCAACTGACTCGGGTTCAAAATCACTAGGGCGAATAGCCCGAGGTACGGTTCAATGGGTTTTGTGTCGGGCAACGCGTCGATGGTGGCTCCTGGGGACCAATCTCCAAGCAAGCGAAATACCTACAGTAAACGTCAAAATCTCCATCATATAGACGGAGCCGGCCGACCATCCTCAAGACGGGCTTACCTCGCGCAACGGTTTTCGGTCCGATTCTGGAGTCCCCAAAATGTACCGCAGGATGTAATGCAATACGGGGAGAGGAAGTGAAAAGGCAATGAGATTGGGGGTAAAGTAGGCTAGGTGGCAGGTGGGACACTCTGGATTTTTACATTAGAGCGTAGTGAACGATACAGCACGTCAGTCGACAGCTGCGCTTTTGAAAAGTTGAGGGGATGCTCTTACTGAGCACACCATTTGCCTCGGAGGCAGGATTGTATTCGGCCGCCATGACGCCTTCTTCAACCGCTGTTGAAACATGAAGAGATTCATCAATGACACGAGTGCAAAGTATGCCAGGTGCTGGAAGGCGCTGGAGGCACACAACACAGCGATCTCGATATTTCTGATGCAACGATTGCTTGACAGACGAAGAGAAAGTCGCCTCCCAATCCTCGAGAGGTGATGTTGAAAAGTCCATTGTCGAGTTGGTTGTTGGCCGCCCGATTGCAACGGGGATCTTCCTCCGACACACACGCACAAACAAACTGTACATTTCGCCCAATACATGATGCAGCAGGTGTATATTCAATCAATCAAGGTCAGAGGAAAAAGAAAGGCCCGCGTCCGAGTGTCGTACACACCCGCTTGTCAGCCAGCCTGCTACAAGCGTCAACTGTCGATATGCAACCGCTCAAAGCCGTCGGAGGCTCCACCAGCCCTAGTATGCAGCAGCACCCGCTCGCGCTTCCTCCGTGCTTGCCGTTCGGAGCGCCGACTGCGCACAGCAGCCGCCGCGACCGGGAGCGAGGCGTTCCGCACGGCAATGCGGCGGAGACGCTTCGGCACCCGCATCATGTCAGGGTCAAATTCGGTCTCGACACCAAGCCCCTCTAGATCTGCGAGCCCTGAGCCCCTGGCGCCCGGCGAGCGATCGCGTTTGCGTTTGCGTCTGTGTTTGTCATGTCAGGGTCGTGGTCCCGGCTGCCCGATAAAACTTTTCTACTGCTTCACAACGGGAGGGTATGGGTGGAACACGCACGATGTGCCGATGCTGGTATTGTTTTTGGCACCGCTATCGTCGTCAATTATCATTCCACCTTCCGCGGTCGCTGCCGCTCCTTCCGCATCGCCCTCAACGTCCATACTCATGACGTCAGTGGCTGGCTCCAAATCTGGCTCGGCGTCCATCGCTTCCGCATCCGCTTCGCCGAATAGACCCTCCAGCACGAACGGGGTGCCCAGTGCGCTCACAATCTGCGCTTGGCCCGTCGTTTCGGCGCCTGGTGCAACTTGCCCACCGCTGCCGGGGATAGTGGAGGGTACATGCGCAGCGTGCAGTTCGGGTGGCTCAGAGAAGAACGGGATTCTTTGGTGGTTCCAGTCCATGAGGACGTGGCGCGCGGCGGCGAGGATGTCGGGGGTGCCACCCTACAGTGAAAAAAAGCGGATTTGTTTTTAGTTTTGGAGGAGAGGAGGGGAGGGACTGACTTTGAGGAGGCGTCCCGTACTCAGAGAGAGCATGGTCAGGAATTCGAGCGTCGAGGAGAACAGTGGCAGGTCGTAGATCTTCATCAATCTTTCGGTTTGCGTCCGTGCGAGGATCTCCTCAACTAGGGCCAGCCTTGAGATAAGGTTGCGAAGAGGTGAAGCACACCTACCTACGGAGATTGGGTCATCGATGTCTTCGGGTTTGACGACGTTGCGCAGAAGCACTGATGACTCTTTCTGGCCTTGGATGCTGTCGTCGCTTTCGAATATGACACCTGGCGAGTCAACGATCCGCAGGCCGCGCTCGAGTTGAATTGACTGCAAATCCTTCGTGTGCCCCGGCTGCGCCGCGACTGCACACACCTTCACCGCGATGCACGCCTCGTCAATCAAACACGTTTTACACATGGAAACGCGATGACGCACCTTGGCCCGTTTGAGCGTGTTGATCAGACTGCTCTTGCCGACGTTGGGGAAACCAACGACACCGACGGTGACGCTCTGTGACGCGCTCGGTTTGTACGCCTTGAGGAGGCGGAGCAATGCTGGGGCCGTGCCAGAGGCCAGGTTCGTGCGCTGATGCGAACCCGCGGAGCGGAATGGGAGCGTTGGGGTCGTGTGGCGAAGGTGTTTGAGCCATGCCTGGGCATTCTCGCGTGGGACTAGATCTATGATACATGGGCGCCCCAATGATCTCCAGGTGAAGAGATGAAAGAATGGGGTTAAGGAATTTACGCACCGATTTTGTTGAGTACAAAGACGAGACGCTTGCCTTCCGCTTCGCGCCTGCGTACCTCCTCCTCCACCAGCCGGCTACGACACCCAGCTGGGTCGCGCGCATCGAGCACGAGCACGACGACGTCGGCCTCGTCGACGACTTTGTGCAGCATGCGGATGTAGTGCCTCCGCTGCTGCTCCTTCGTCTTGCTGGCATCTGCGGACGACGAGTCCGACGGTGCAGACAAGATGTCGTTAGCCGATGCGGACGCTGCGAGCTGGGCTAGTGAAGAGAGCGTGGGCTCGGATGCCATCGTTGCATCTTCATGCGGGGAGGGTTGTGGTGGAGACTGAGATGGGGAATGCGCGAAACAAGCGGGGTGCGGCGCGCCGCGCAGGTGTCAGTGGTGGAGCCGGAAAAATCGGGTGGACATACAGAGCGTCTGCGTTGCTTTTCTGCGCTGCAAACCTTGAGATTTGGCAGACGCGGTACGCCTGGGTCCTTCTTCAGTTCTGTGTGGATAATTATGAGGATCTTGACTGCAAGAGGATATCGACTGCTAGAGGCGCACTTGATTTGAGGGGGATGGTCGGCTTTTTTGCATCTACGGATTGCGTTACTGGGCTGGACAAGACCGACAGCATTTTCCCTTACTTTTCCTTCCCATGGCGAGTAGATAGTGATGGTGTGGCGAAGGAGAGCACTTGGAGCAGATCCACTGAATTTATGCGGACGGAACAAGGGACGGAAAAAGTCCACAAAACGCGGGCCGCAATCAGGACGACAATGGCGATTGCATTTTATCGTATCTCCTCCGTCGTTAACACGTCATTTCACCTGTCTTCTCCGTTGCTGCACGTCAGAAACCAGCATAAAGCCCGGCGGGCCGTGTCACGCAAGAGTCAGCGTTGGACAGTTGAGCGCATTCATGGCGCCTTTGCCGCCCCGTCGTCGTGTTTCCTACGGCATTCCCTTTCCTCCCTCCACAATTCCCATCCCTCGTCTATGGCTCCCCCCACTTGGCTTCGATAGACAAGGCTTAGTCAACCCCATCTTGATCTCCACTGTACAACATCCCGAGCCTGCCCTCCATTCCCCCAACGACAACGAACCTCGCCATCGCCTTGGCGTCTCCGCCCTCGCCCTCGACACTACCACCCAGCTCATCGGCCGCCCTTCCCCCGAAGGTATTATCTACACAGGCGCCCGCGATGGTCTTGTCATAGCATGGGACCTCAACATTCCCATGAGGAAGCGTGCTTACAACGATCACGTTACCCAGCATAGCAGTACCCACTGGGAACTCCTCACTGGCTGGGTCGACCCTGTTGTCGATGATGCTCCTGGCGAGGATCAGGAGAACCGCAGCGACGGTGACATTCTTGGTGATGTCCGGGGCAGTGCTAGGCGGCGCAGGCTCAGCGGCGCAACAGCTACCAGCGGATCCATCCCCTTTGAGCGCCAGTGGGAACGAGATGTAGATGCTTTTCGTCCAGGCCAGGTGCGTCCCCTCCATTTGTCTGATTTATGCCTCTCAATCACCCTCCTGTTTCCAAGCCTTCTACGTTCCGCCAGGCCGCTCAGATACATTCGGACTGGGTGAATGACATCTTGTTATGCAATCAGAACCAGATGCGTCTGTATCATCTTCTCTCGCCCGTGTTCCCAAGGTTGTCGCTGACATGTCTTGAGTAGTCATATCTGCCTCGTCTGACGGTACTGTTAAGGCCTGGAGCCCCCACTCGTCACTCTTATCTGACCCCGTCACCATCGGTACCCATGCTGACTACGTCCGATGTCTTGCCTACAGGTAATTCTCAAATTTAAATCCTTTCCCTTTTTATTCACGCGTCAAATGCCAGCCGCGGGCAAGGCTGGGTCTCATCTGGCTCCTTTGATCGCACCATCAAGCTTTGGGATCTCTCCCGTGCCTCGCAGGCAGCAACCGCGCAGCCCCTCATGACCCTTACACCCCCGGAATCGTCTGGCCCTAAGGCATCAATATATGCGCTCGCGGTTGATCCGCAAGGGCACACGATTGTGTCTGGGGGTCCGGAGCGTGTCGTCCGCATGTGGGATCCTCGTGCAGGCAAGCGCATTGGGAAACTCGTCGGCCACACCGACAATATTCGTGCGATTCTTGTATCAGAAGATTCGAGATGTGTGCGTTGTTGTATATCTCTCCTTAATTTGCCTCATTTCCCCCTTACAGCTCCTTACCGCCTCTGCTGATGGTATGTCAGCTTCCCACGTAAAAGTCAAGATCTCACTCATGACGGGACAGCCTCGATCAAGCTCTGGTCTCTCACCTCGCAGCGCTGCCTACACACATTTACACACCATACCGACTCTGTCTGGGCGCTTCACTCGTCCCATCCGTCTCTTGAGACATTCTACTCCGGTGACAAGTCTGGCTTTGTCGCCAAGGTCGATGTCGAGGGCTGTGCACAAATGTCCGAGGGAGAGTGTGCGCTTGTTTGCCAGGATGTGGCACCGCCAGCGGAAGGCGTGACCAAGCTCGTCTCTCTCGACGACACACTTGTGTGGACAGCGAGCGGAAGCTCGAGTTTGCGGCGCTGGCGTGCACCGTCTCGTCGAGCAGTCCGCGCCGCAGCCGCACTCGTCGAACCACCGGCCTCTGCGACATCGCGCACCTCGTCGCACCTCCGCTCGTCACCTAGCACAGACCTGCGCCCACTGCCCATCACGCTCGACCTGCCGCCGTCACCACCACTACACCGCCTGTCCCGCCATACACGTTCAGTGAGTGCTGCGTCTCCGTCGGCCTTGGAGCCACCTCTATCTATATCCACATTGGATGACGGGACGGGCGAGTCGACGACTTGGTTCGGTTTACCGTTTGATTCCCTCGTGCATCTCGCGTCGCCACTCAGCGACCCATTTACGCCTTTCTCGCCTGTCTATCGTGGACGCGATGCTGGTGCCGATGTAGATGTCGCGACTCTATACTCTGCCGCATCCCTCATGTCGGTTTCCCCGCGCCCGTTAATGATGCGTCCACCGTTACGCGGCATATTCCCTACCTCTCCATCGCCTCCACACTCTCCACCCAGCATGGGGCGGCCCGTCAGCCCTGCGCAAAGCGACTTTGCTCCGTCAACCGGAGGGTTGGGGACGGGGGGACCAGGTAATGGCGGCAGTGGCGTTTCTGGCGTCGGGAACGGCTTTGGTCCACATCGAGCGGCGTTCGAATCTCGCGAAGTCGTCGCGGACGCGCAGCCGCTCTCTCCCGTGCCGGAATTCGTACTCGTCGGCGGGTCGGGCCTCGTGCGCGCCGTACTGCTCAACAACCGCGTGCACGCGCTAACCGTCGACACGGCCGGCGTGGTCGCAGTTTGGGATATCGTGCGGGCGGTGTGCGTTGGTCAATTTGCGCGGGAGGACGTTCTTCTCGCGGCGAATCCTCACAACAGGAACAACTATGGCGGCAGCGGCGGAGCTAGCACGAGCCATCCCGAGGGGGGAGAAGAGTATGTTTGCAGCCCGCGTGAGGCTCTCGATATTGTGCGCGAACGTATCGATGGCGAGGCATTTGTCGTGTCCTGGTCCTTCGTCGACACTTCCATGGGCGTTTTGAATGTGCATCTTGACGAGCATGCTTTTGATGCGGAACTTTATGCGGACGAACTCGGACTTCCTCCGGACCGTGTGCTGCCAGCAGGTATGGGCCCAGATGACATGCGAAGTACGCATTTCTCTCTTTTGGTCGGGGCTTTGTGTTCTGGCATTGACAGGCATCATGTTTGGCAGTCAACCTGGGAAAATGGATCCTGCGAAACCTTTTCCAGGGATTCATACGTGAGGAAGAACAAGCTCATTCGAGGCGCATCCGCACCGGTGCAATGTCACCCACGCGGACTACTGGAAACCTTCCCACCGCCACGCCGCCCCCGCCAACTCTGCCTCACTCGCCACAACAGCGACCCGCCGCCGCCGATGCGGCTACGAGTGCCAGTGCCAATGCTATGTGCACGAGCACTGTCGTTGTCGTCGCGCGTAATATGATCCCTGCGCTTACGCCCTTTCACCCTGTCGGACTCGGCATTCCTCAGGTGTCGCTCCCGCAAACGCAGCTCTCCCCAAATCCGGCAGCTGCTTCCACTAGTGTCGTACTTCCTCCAGGCGGCGGCGAGTCGACAACTCAGGCCCCACAAGCTGTGCCCACTCATCTTCATCAACGCGCACAAGCAGAAGTACTCCCAACGGCTACCGCGGCAACGACGAGTGCAGCCACACAAAAAGACGACCTTGCCGCACCCACGCGTCGGCCGTCTGTATCAATCGCCGGGGCTGGATCAGATACTGCTCCTGCCTCGACCATACCGGACGAGAACACGGGGAGTGGTGCCGGTGCCGGCACTGGGAATGGTAGTGGCGCGAGCGGAAATGGACTAGCGACCCCGGGCACTCCTGGAGGTGGTATTATTGGTAAGCTACGTGGCTTTGGGAGGGCGACGAAACGCGCGCAAAATGAGACCACGCCGGGGACGCCCGCCCCTGTAATACGTGCCACTGGGTCGACTGCAACCGCAACCGGGCCAGGGGCGGGGTCGACTGTTGCTACTGTTGCTGCTGCTACTGCCGCCACTGCCGCCACCACCACCACCACCTCTACTTCTACTGCCTCGTCCAGCACCCCGGTATGTCCTATCCTCCTGTATTCCCTTTCCCTTGTTGCGACGACAGCTCATATGATGTGTAATTAGCAGACATCGCAAGAATTACCCCCGAAACCCCGCACGGCCGCTCAGGTTGTCCTTTCCAGTGGCATGCTCAGTCCGCCAACGACCGCAGACGGACCTACCCTCTCCCTCGCGCAGGACATCCCGCTGCTCGTCGCGGAGGAGCGCGCGCCAGGATGGAACATCGTGTACCGTGGCACGGTCGCGAGCGCGGGGACTACGGGGGACGTGGCGGTGTTAGAGGATGCGATACCGGCGTGGTTGTTGGAGTATTTACTGCTCGGGCGTACGCCTCAGGTGGCAGTTGTTAAGGTTCAGTTCGCGCTGCTGCCTGGAGAGGAATCGCTTCCGGAACTCGTGAATCCGTAAGTGGTCCATGGTGCCTTTCGTCAAATCCCAGATTGCTGATCCTGCTGCCTTCTTTGTCCCTATTTTCCCGCTGACAGTAACCAGACAAAGTTGTCTGCGAGTCGGTTCCTGCGCGTTCGGAAGCTTGCCATTCATGTGAGTTGTCGTTTCATTTTGTTGTTGAGTTTTGGTGTGTCTAACCCTAGACCGACTTTCAGGTGCAAGAAAGAATAGAGGCATTGGGGGTTGGTTCTCCAGGCTCGGTCACGCCACAACACGCATCCCCACGCTCATCATTAGATCCTGCTCATAATCAAAATCAGAACCGATCGTCGCAGACGTCCCACACTACCCCCCAGGCTGCTGCTGCTGCAGTCCTGCGCGACCAACAAAAGCGCTCCCCTCATGCCCGGGCGGATGATTTGTGGGAGATCGTGTGCAATGATACGGTGCTTCCGCCTAATATGACGCTAGCGGTGGTGCGGCAACATGTCTGGCGGCAGTCTGGGGAGGTCGTGCTGCACTACCGCCGCAAGCGGCCTGGTACACATGGGAAGGGGTAGTAAAAGTGCCCATTGGTTCCGGTTTATTCAAAGTTACTCCGTGTTTTGATATATCACTATGAACGTGGTATGAACAATCTTTGAGCGTATTGATTTGGAGGGCCTTAAAATCACTATGAAGTGTGTCACGTGCAGGATCCTCCCCTGAGGGAAGATTAGTCATCACATCCGGCAAGCTAATCTGCCTCCGTACTACTTCGGTATGCTACGATTCACGTATTATACTAGGGTGCCACGAGCACGTGGCAGGGTCCGACCGGTGAAACCCGGAGAAACAGTGCAGCATCAGGGGACGGTTCGGGCGACAGCATGGAGGTGAGATTGACAGCGAACAGTTCTGAAGTTCGTCACACTCTCTGCATGTGTTGCATGCGGAGTTCATACAGAGCTTCATTGGAGAGCTTTGTGATACACGATGCTTTATTGGTGCTGTTGAAGTGAGAGAGTACATTGGGAGGCGAAGCGAGTGAGAACAAACAGTGCTATGGGCGGAGTTGTATGACATAAGATCGACCCACGACCCACGTCACGCACCATATTAGGAATAGAGAAGGAAACGCATAGTAAGCCTCCCTTCGGCCTTCAGCCTACGGTCGGAATAACTTCCTTGCCTCCGCACCAGATCATCCTTGACAGTGATTTTCTTCTCGAGTTCACTTAGGTGGTTCCCATTTCTCCAGATATTATCCAAGGCCGCCATTTTCCAAGGTGAGGAAGAACAAGCGCATTCGAGGCGAGGTACAGGCTCACTGGTGCAGCGCCATCCACGCAACTACTGTACTGTACTAGCAACTTGAACATTTGCCCCGCGGCGCCGCCACCGCCACCTCTGCCTAACTTGTCTCCGAGAGCCACCAGCCGCCACCAGCATCGCCGATGCCACGGGCACGAGCACTGTCATTGTCGTCGCGTCTAATATGCGCCCTGCGCTTACGCCCACTCACCCTGTCGGACTCGGCATTCATCTAATGTCGCTTCCACAAACGCAGCTCCCCGCGGTTGCTTCACTCCCCTCGTTCTTCTCGTAGGCGGCGGGGGCGAGTCACGACTCGGGCCCCACAACCTGTCCAGAGGGGAACTGGTGGTGGTGCCACTCATCCTCATCAACGCGCACAAGCAGAAGTACTCCCGATGGCCACCGCGGCAACGACGAGTAGTCACACCGAAGGATGACTTTGCCGCACTCACGCGTTGGCCATCTGTATCGATCGGCGGGGAGCAACTCCTGCTCCTGCCCCGACCACGCCAGACGGGGATGGCTCTAGCACGTACAGGCTCTGGTGTGAACACTGGTACGGTGGTGCTGGCGTAGGGAATGGCAGTGGCGGAAACGGAAACGGACGAGCGACGTAGACACTTCTAGGGATGGAATTATTGGTGAGTTACGTGGTTTTTGGGAGGGCGACGAAATGCGCGCCGGGGACGACCCTGCAACGCGTGCTGTTGGGCTGACTGCGACTGGGCAGGGGTCGGGGTCAGCACTGCCGACTGTTGCTGTTGCAACTGCTGCTACTTCTACTTCTACTTCTGCTGCACCGTCTAGCACCCGGTATGTCCTATCCTCCCGTGTTCTCTTTCCCTCGTTGCATCGATAGCTCATATAATATGTAATTAGAAGACATCGCAAGAATTGAATCCAAAACCTGGCACGGCCGCTCAGGTCGTCCTCGCCAGTGGCATGCTGAGCCCGGCGCTGATGAGCCCACCCTCGCAAGACATCCCGCTGCTCGTCGGGGAGGATCTAGATAGACTATCGTGTGCCGTGGCACGGTTGCGAGCGCGAGCGTGAGGACTATGGCTTGGCGGTAGAGGATGCAATATTGGTGTGGTTGTTGGAGTATTTACTCGGGCGCACGCTGCAGGTGGGAATTGTTAAGCAAGTTTGTTGTTAAGGTCCACCTATGAGAAGCATTCTAACATAATACTCTCACGTATCAGGTTGATATCATCTGGTCGGAGGAACGCTGCGTCTGGGATGGGGTTCCGCCAGTGGTGATTTTGCTTCCGTCACTCTGCTATCAACTTTCATGCCCAGCCTCGTGATCTCACTTTGTACAACGTGACCTCCTGTGGGTCACTGACCCCTCTCACTGCCCCCCCCCCCCCACACACACACACACTCATGAGTACTCGTGGATATAAAGTCTTTCGCTACAAGGGCCGCTATTTTGTCTATTACAACCATTCGGACTCCTATCCTTCCGTTTTCGGGTTAAGTGTCCTTCACGAAATCCCGCGTGATGTGTCGAAAGAGGAGTTCGAAGAGTGGGCAAAGCTGACTGGAAAACGTTTGGACGCACAATACGAGTTCCTGAAGAAGAGATCCGGTGCGGATTTCGTAACATACAGGCAACGAAGAAACGACCTCTTTATCGAATGGATCTACGAGATCGACTTGGACAATCTCGTCTTCCACGTCGACTCTCAACCCCTATTCCGCTTGGACAACATGCCACCGGACGACGTGTTCCTAAAGGCCATTTCATATGATCACTTTGGCCACCGTGCATTCGACGAACATACGCCCGTCCAGTATCGTTATGACTGGCGTGCACCACCACCACCTCCTCCTCCGAAGTCGTTAATTGCTTACAATTCTTTTCCTAATCTATCATCTACGACTTCTTTCCATGATCTACTACGCATACCCATAGCGTTGTCATCGATCGAACAAGCTCGCACAGCACTCGTGGAGCTTCTCGTTACACGACGTATGGCGGAACATGATGTCGGTCATAATCTTCGTGTCCTGGAAAATGTCCCTGATCGTGAACATATCTCGAAACGTATGCTCGAGCTGGCATTGTCACTTGTCAACTTTGCGGTTGGACCCCCAATTTCCCCACCGCCGCGTATTATACGTGACAATATCCTGAGGGATTTCATATGGATTCGCGAAGATGTGTGTTTGCGTATCACCACCCATCTAGACGATGAGGACAATCTCCACGCTTCTATTGGCGACTTGGTTCATCACATCAATACCACACCGGACAAAGTGGGCACCGTTTATGGCATTGCATATTCTATCTTCCACTGTGCCGTCGTTCGACTTGACAAAGACGAGCTGGGTGCTTCGTTCGCCCATACGCCGGCATTACAATTCTTACCCTCCTTCTATGCGAGGAAGATTTCCACGCCTGGAATAGAAGCTATGTCAAGGTTGGGGTGCCAGACCAGTGGAGTAGAGTTTCTCGCTGCTATCTCTGAAGCATACGGTGATTATTACAATCTCCCACGCATCACACACAAGGAATCGTTAGCTGCCAGATCCGTGATAGCAAAAGTTCCCGTCGAAGTGTGGATGAACGTTGGACATTTTATTTCGTCGCTAATCGACCTGGTTAGACTTGCCTCCATCTCACCTCAGGCAATGTCTGCTGCAGCTGATCTGGCCCGTTACCCCATGGTCATGGATTTTCGTCTTGTGGACGTCGTTGGTTCGATTTCGCTCATTCCAGAGACAACGGAAGTTGAAGATACCAGGTGCTACCGCTGTCAATTGGGCAGCGCAAAATTCATTGCTGTTCAGGATGATCGTCGTATAAACCTGGAGTTGGCTGATCTATACAACTGGGTGTTCGATGAGTTTAACTTGCTACTATTCGAAGTTCAGAGAAGATTTCTGACTGATCATCTGAGTGGTCCAGTAACTCCAGTTGTCATAATGTATAGGGAGCATTCTGTTTGGGAACTGGAGGGCATTAGCTGATCAGGCATTCGAGTCCCCCTTTCTTTGTATCGTCCCAAAATGAATCATTTCCGGGTCTCTAACGGCTATATCACATGCTTGGAATAGAGTCGGAAAGGCAAGTTGAAATTGATGATGATGAGGGGCATACAAACGGGATGGAGCACCGCGCTGTGCTGCAGTGTTGCCAATCAGCAATCAGCAACCTCAGCAGGCGTGGTTTCCGTTTGAGATATTGTGCGAGCGTGCGAGCGTGCGTCGGTCAATTTACGAGAACGCTTGAAAAGACGGCGAGACCGGGTTTGAACTCAGGACCTCTGAATACGTACAGAACTAAGATTGCAGTGAGTCTCAGGAGTTCGTACGTTGTTTCCGCCACTCATCATGGGTACTCGTGGATATAAAGTCTATCGCTACAAGGGCCGCTATTTTGTCTATTACAACCATTGGGACTCCTATCCTTCTGGCTTCGGGTTAAACGTCCTCCACGAAATCCCATATGGCATGTCAAAAGAGGAGTTCGAAGAGTGGGTCAGGCTGACTCGAGAATATTTGGACGAACAATACGAAGAGCTAAAAGATCCGGATCCGGATATTGAGACGAGAGCATACGTGACAGACGAGCGGCCAGAAAACGACGTCTTTATCGAATGGGTCTACGAAATCGACTTGGACAATCTCGTCTTCCACGTCGACTCTCAACCCCTATTTCGCTTGGACAACATGCCACCAGACAACGTGTTCCTAAGGACCATTTCATTTGATCATTTCGGCCACCGTGCATACCACGAACATACGCCCGTCCAGTATCGTTATGACTGGCGTGCACCGCCACCACCACCTCCTCCGAAGTCGTTAATTGCTTACAATTCTTGTCCGAGTCGATCGTCTTCAAGTTCTGTCCATGATCTACTGCGCATGCCCATGGCATTGTCATCGATCGAACGTGCTCGCACGGCACTCGTGGGGCTTCTAGTAACACGATGTATGGTCGCAGATGGTGTCGGCCTTTATGTTCGTGTCCTGGAAGGTGTCTCCGACCGCGACCATATCCCGCAAGGCATGCTCGAGCTGGCATTGTCACTTGTCAACTTTGCCGTTGGACCCCCAATTCCCTCACTGCCGTGTATTCCGCATGGCAATAACTGGGATTTCATATGGATTCGCGAAGATGTGTGTTTGCGTATCACCACCCATCTGGATGACGAGGACAATCTTCAGGCTTCTATCGGCGACTTGGTTCATCACATCAATACCACACCGGACAAAGTAGGCACCGTTTATGGCGTTGCGTGTTCTATCTTCCACTGTGCCGTCGTTCGACTTGACAAGGACGAGCGGGGTACTTCGTTCGCCCATACGCCTGCATTACAGTTCTTACCCTCCTTCTATGCGAGGAAGATTTCCACGCCTGGAATAGAAGCTTTGTCAAGGTTAGGGTGCCAAACTAGTGGGGTAGAGTGCCTCACTGCCATTTCCGAAGGATACAATCTCCCACGCATCACACATAAGGAGTCGTTGGTCGCCGGATCCGTATCCATGACAGCGAAAGTCCCTGTTGAAGTGTGGGCGAACGTTGGACATTTTATTTCGTCGCCAAAGGACTTGATCAATCTTGCCTCCATCTCACCTCAGGCAATGTCTGCTGCAGCTGATCTGGCCCGTTACCCCATGGCCATGGATTTTCGTCTTGTGGACGTCGTTGGGACGATTGCACCCATTCCGAAGACTGAGGGACGTACTGGCGATCTGTCGCAGGAGGACGAAAAAATTCAGCGTTACTACTATGAATTAGGCCGCGCAAAATTTACAGCTGTCAAGGGTGATCGTTGGGTAACCGTAGAGTTGGGTCAAGAATATCACAAGGGGTTCGATGGTCGTCGAGAGTTGTCATTCGAAGTTCAGACTTATTTGACCGCGACTGGTCCAGTTGTCTTATGGGAGAACGAGCTGTATGTTTTAGAACTGGATGACGATAAAGCTAGTTAGGAATAGGCAAAAGCGGATAGTTTTAGGTTGAATAAAATGAAGACGAATGGGCCGCAGCTACTGTACTTTGACCGTGACTCAGTGAGCAACTCGAGAAACCGGTGTGCACGCGCTTACAATAGACGGCAAGTTGCTGTTTGAAATAGCAACGTGCGTCGGTCAATTTACGCAGGAGCACAGTACATTTATTCTTACTGTAAACGACTTGGTAAACGACAGTATCAGTATTCAAATATGGCCAGACTTCCCAGGACCTCTACAGATGATCTGATGTGATCGTATACCTATATGCTACCGCACGACGGGTATGCGATAAAAGCGTGGACCTATGTCACTCTTCGGTCCAGAGGCGCAATGATATGCTCCTATTGAATTGTGAATATTTTGTGCGATGTGCACGGTGGCTACTATACAAGTGAGTCAAAGGGACGCCTCGGGCAAGGGCTGGAGAAAGTACACAGATGAGGAGGAATGCAACCTCTTCGGACTCCTTCGGGAACGGAACATCAAGAGACTTTCGAATGGTCGCTAAGAAGCCTCGAAAACAGAGAAAACAGAGAATGATAGTAATTACAGGGAAGAATCGAGCGGTTAAAAATGTATGAGAAAAAATATCATTGGCTTTTTGAAATTGAGATGGCGATGGTGTGTGGTGTGGCGCCAAGCGGGAGGCGGCAGAACGTATCTTGGCAAGCGCACCGCCGAGCTCGAGTTCCGTACAAGGAGAAGGGACACCAAGCTTAAATCAGGTAACGAATGGTTGCCTTGTGAGCCCTGAAACTGGCGCAAACGATAAACTTCGCCGTGAATAGAGGCTTGGCATGTCTAATTTATCCAAGCGCTTTGCTGACGGACGATCTGTATTGTGGGGCTTGTAGTGGAAATAGAACAAGCTAATGTCGTTCCATATGGATCCGCTCAAGTTCGGCGTCGTGCGTCCCGGGCTATGGGATAGTTTGACTTGTCACAGGGCACTCCCACGAGGACTCGAGAATTTGCGCCATAGAAGCTGATCTTATAGAAGCTGATCTTATAGATCTTATAGACCTCCGTCGTCGTCATCTTCTCATGGGATGGGCCCGCTTTGAAGGGTCAAAGAGCCCGAATCCGCACGGCGTTCTCAGGTCGGGAAAGAGAAGGCGCAGGGCGGGGTCGGAGGGATCATAGATGACTAGGTCGACGCTGCCATCTGGGTTGTCCTCGAGGCAGCAGAGCAGGAGGTTGTGGAAGCGTCGTCCAAGCAGGAGGCATGACGGCGCCTTCTCCACAGCATGGCCGTGTACATGGAAATCAATCCGTCCGATGATCTGCATGGGGAGGTTCTCGGTGTACCTCAACCCAGTTCATGCTGCCATTTTCTCCAAGCGTCTCCTCGTATTGATGAAATGAATGCGCCTACTGCGTGGGCCAGATCCGTTCGGACAGCGACAATTTGGAATCGTTGATCAAGGACGCTGGCGTCGATGGCGCGGAGTGGGAGGGGAATAAAGGCGATTGGTTCAGGGGGTGCGTGGTTGGACTCGTCCGACGTTCCGGCCTTGACGCGTAGTATCCTCGAGAAAGGCCTTGCAAGTAGACAGGTGGAGGCAGTCGTTTTGGACGACTGTGCGGCTGGTGCACATACAGTATTCTTCAGCGGGGCATCGACAGACTTACTTTTATGGCCGTTTGGAAGAATCCGCGTGTCAGCCTGGCAAGGCTGCGGCACCTACGTCTCCCCTCGGAACAACACATCGTAGACAAAGTGGAGAACGCTATCGTTGTTGCTTGGCTTCACTCCCAAGATTGATTGTCTGACTCGGATTCGGGGGTGGGAGCAAAGTTGCACAAAATTCAGGTTGACGAGGAGTCACGATTATTTGCCATGGTTGTCAAGTCTGGTGGCCGGGATGCTTGACATGGTGCGCCAAACAAGGCCAAAGTGAAGAGACTTGACCGTTCGGTTCTCGATTTCTCTTTCCAATTGACATTGACTACAATGGCCGCTCCCTCTTCTGACGGTATTGGCATCGCCAACCTCCCAAATCAGGTGCGCTCAATGCATTTATATTTGTCTCGAATGCCTTCTTAACTGTCCTCTAGCGACATAAAATTGTCGCTAAGCGGGGGGCCCATTTTACCATGATGGTCGTCGGTTCGTCACTAGCACAAATCCCCCGTTGCACTTTTCTTACCTGTTAATCAAGGCGAGTCGGGTCTGGGAAAGACCACCCTTATCAACACACTCTTCTCGACTGAGCTATCCCCTGCGAAAAATTACAACCGACGCCACCACAAGCAGCTCGACAAGCTCACGGAAGTCGAGATTATCAAGGCTGAGCTCGAGGAGAAACAATTCAAGGTCAAACTCACCGTGATAGACACTCCTGGGTTTGGTGACTACGTCAACAACCGCGACTCGTGGTCGCCCATCGTCGACTTCATTGACGACCAGCATGAGGCGTACATGATTCAGGAGCAACAACCCCAGCGCAGCGAGAAGAGTGATCTTCGTGTTCACGCTTGCTTGTACTTCATCAGGCCTACCGGTCATACGTGCGTTTTTCTGACACTTCATTGAATGTCATCTGACCCTGTTTTTAGTCTCAAGCCGCTCGATATTGAGATCATGAAGCGTCTTGGTACTCGCGTCAACCTTATCCCTGTCATTGCCAAAGCGGACACGCTTACCCAGAGTGACCTGTTCACCTTCAAGCAACGTGTCTGTCCCGTTTCCTATCTTACTTTGCCATTTATGCAACCTGACATTTCCACGTGTTGCCTATAGATTAGGGACGTCATTGATGCGCAGAATATCCGCATTTATCAACCACCTGTTGAGGTGGATGATGAAGCTAGCGCAGAACATGCGCGCATCCTTGCGGAGGCTATGCCATTCTCAATTATTGGCTCCACCGAGGACGTCCAAACCCCCGATGGCCGCGTCGTGAAAGGCCGCGAGTACCTGTGGGGTGTTGCGGAAGGTGTGTGATTTCCTATCTTTCTGTTTACCCGTCCATGGTGTTGACACGCTCGTACAGTGGAGAATGAGAATCACTGTGATTTCCGCAAGCTGCGCTCGTTGCTGATCCGCACATTCATGCTCGACCTCATTTCAACTACTGAGGAGAGCCACTACGAGAACTACCGCCAGCAGCAAATGGAGACGCGCAAGTATGGCGAGCGCAAGGTGAAGAAGTTCAACAACCCCAAGTTCCAAGAGGAGGAGGAACAACTCCGCAGGCGGTTCACCGAGCAGGTCAAGGCCGAGGAGGCTCGCTTCAGGCAGTGGGAACAACACGTGAGTGACCTAGTTTATGCAAGTGCCGGAAGCTGATGCGTCTGGGTGTAGTTGATCACGGAGCGCGATCGCCTGAACAAGGATCTCGAGTTGGCTCACAGCACGATCAAGGCCCTCGAGGCAGAGCTCGACAACCTTCAAGTCGGCTATGGGCGTGGCAGCGGAAGGCGATAGATGTATCTTCACTTATGTTGAGAGGTGGTAACGAACTCTGCAAAAGTTGGCCCCATCTGTAGTTGGGTGGCACTTTGATAGATACCCATAGTTCAGTTCTGACCGGGGTCACTCATTCCGTTCTTTGCGATACTTTTCCCCCGTTTCTTGATTGTCGTCGTTCATACTGTGATGGACAATACCACTATTATGAAAACTTACTGTAAAGGAAGTGTGAAGCGCCGTTGGTGGAGTATCGCCTCCACTCTCACTTGCAACCATCATGTCTCTCCTCGGCTCCATGCAAGCTCACCGTACGTCCATTCTCTCCTCACCTCCTTATCTTACCGACCATACATGTACACAGTGAATGCGGTCCCCCATCTCGTACTGGGGTTGCAGGTTCTCGGTGCCCTTTCAGCCGCTATCGCCGTCTCCGGCGCTCTCTCGTTCACCTATGACACATTCCTGCGTCCCGGAGTTAGCGTGGGTGACAGACACTAGCTTTCCTCATGTCCTTGCTCATCAACAATTCGCATGATAGCTTAGAAAGTTCGGGGCAAAGAAGGGCGCGTGGGCAGGTGAGTGATTGGTTGTCGGAACACAATCCTCTCCTCTCTTAATACTGGCGAATCAGTTGGACTGACTGTGCGTTGTACGTGCTCTTTTTAGTCGTCACGGGCGCATCGGACGGCATTGGACGCGAGTTTGCGATCCAACTTGCTAGAGCGGGGTTCAACGTCCTCCTCGCCGCCCGAAACCAGGCCAAGCTTGACTCCGTCGTAGACGATATCTGTGCGTTTTTTTTCCTCCTTCAATTTCTTTTTTTCTGTTCCTCACTCGAAATGCTGTGCGTGGTGGAATGTAGTCAAGGCATGTGGCAATGGCGGTGAAGGTGAAGGTGTGCAAACCAAGACGTTCGTTGTCGACTTTGCATCGGCGGACGATGCGAGATGGGAGGCGTTCCTCGAGGAGCTCAAGCCGATCGAAGTCGGCGTGCTCGGTGCGTCCTCTTCTCTCCTCACAAAGAGAAAAGGAAGGGCTGACTTTTGTGACGCGCTCATGCTGCCGTGTTCAAACCAGTTAACAACGTCGGCGTGTCTCACGAGTTCCCCAGCGACTTTGTCGACACGTCCCCGGAGGAGCTAGGTACGATCATCAACGTCAACGTAACCGCCACGCTGCGCATCACCAGCCTCATCGCGCCCTCTATGGCCTCCCGGTCAGTTCCCCTCCCTTCTCGCTCCCTTTGCGCGGGGCATTGGGACGCACATGCTGACACATTGTTGCCGCGCTCTGGGTACCCATTAGCAAGAAGGGCCTGATCCTGAACATGGGCTCGTTTGCAGGCGCCGCGCCGACCCCCATGCTCGCAGTCTACTCGGCTAGCAAGGCATTCGTTCGCACTTGGTCCGAGTCGCTCGCGGCAGAGCTGGCGCCCAAGGGCGTCGTAGTCGAGCACGCCAACACGTACTACGTTGTGCGTCTCTTCCCCTCTCCATATTTGTATCAAGATCAACAGTAAACTAACTCGGCCCCCCTTTTGCGCCGTCTTTCTCTCCCAGACTTCGGCAATGTCGAAAATCCGCCGCCCGTCGCTGTTCATCCCCACTCCAAAAGCCTTTGTGCGCGCCGTTCTCGCAAAGATCGCGCCGGGCACGACCACGCCGTACTGGACACATGCCCTGATTGGCGCAGTCTTGAACCTTGCGCCATCCAAGGTGGTGCTGGCGTACACGCACTCGCTGCTGAAGGATACTAGGAGGCGTGCTTTAGCAAAACGGGCAAAGCTTGCGAAGCAGGAATAGGTTGCCTATATACGTCGGAGGTGTACGTACAGTATACATTCACCTGACGAAAATTTGTGAGGTCCTAGGCCCTGGTGTCTTATACTGTATGGTCATCGCTCGCGCCCTTTACCGAGTTAGACGCTGGATAAGGATTACAACTGGACATCGATGCCCCTGTACATGTGCTATTCTATACACGTTGCGAGCAAAAATCGCAGCTTCGTGCCCCAACTTGTCAGCGACTACGCTCAGAAGCAAGAGCTGCGTATGGAACGCGCAGGTGAAGTAAAACACAACCAGTGATGAATATCAGTGTAATCACTAGTATGAACATAGAGTAGACAGCAGCTAGCCCTACAACGCATGACTGATAAAATCTACATTTGACAAGGCCACGGCCAACTCAGCTCACGCCCGTCCTGGCTTTCTTCTTTTGTGGCTGTAGCATGTCCGAGGACGCCGCAATGCGCTTCTTGCTCGTCTGTTTTATCTGTTTCCTCAGCACGCCCTGCAGCGCGCGTTTCGTCTCGCCATCGGTAAACAAGTTGAAGTCGTAGTAGTTCGCAGAGAGCTCGAGCAGCCACTCTGGGCGAATCTCCGTCACCGTACGGATGTACGGCCGCGTCGTGAGAACGAATTCATTGAAGAGGACCCACTCGGGTTGCGTGTCGAGGCCGCATGAAGGGTGCAGCGATACCACCTGGTTGTCCTTGACGGTGAGATAAGAACCTTTTTCACCCTCCTTGTGCGCAACCTGCATAAAGTACCCGCACACCAGCGCCTTTCGGATGTCTATGTAATGACGGGTCTGATCCGGGTACGACTTGGTTACAACATCAACTTCGAGGCGTTCCATGACTCGTAGAAGCTGAGCACGGACGTTGTCCGCTTGGGCGAGAGCGCGTGCCGAAACATAGTTGTTCCATGCCCAGTTGCGCTCATGTAAGTCTGTGACAATTATTTTGTCAGCAATGGCGAGCAGAGCTTAGAGTGATGCGTACTATTCTGATACTCATTAAAAACATTAAGGAGAGTGAGATGATCCCCATCAGGTACGGTCAGCAATTGCTTCGCACTATCGGCTTCTTTCCGCTGGTTGTTCGGCCGTAACCAGATATTGGGAACTGCGTAGAATAGGATCAGTCCCGTCAACAACATTAATACAGTAAAACAAAAACACACCAGAAAGCATAGCAACAACTGTCAGAACCTCTTGACTACAACTGAACTCTGGACTGGCAATGAGCATCTTGGACATCTACGCATATATATGAACAACTGCAGCATGAGCAACGAAGTTGAAAATCCACCTGGGGGTCCAACGGAAATTCTGACATCTTGCTTCCCAAGGCCGTCAGGTTTCCATCGTCATCAAGCGCAGCAAGAAAGTTCAAGAGTTCCAGTGCTCGCATCAACGTTTCGGGGGCTGGTGCATCCACGTAGTCGAATCGAACAAGGTCTTTGACGCCCGCCTTCACGAGCTCAAGGACCGTGTTTGCCAAATTACTCCTTAAGATCTCTGGATGCGTTTGCTCTTCGAGTTCCTTCATAAAATCTTTTTCTGTGTACAGTCGGAAGCACTTCCCAGGGCGGGTGCGACCCGCACGACCTGCCCGCTGCTGCGCCGATGCTTTCGAGATGGGGGTTACCAAGAGGGATTCCACGCGGATACGTGGGTTGTACAACTTTTGCTTGGAGAAACCAGGGTCGACAACATATACAATGCCGTCTATGGTGAGGGACGTCTCCGCAATGTTCGTGGATACGATGACCTTCCTCCCGGGAGGGCCGTCTGAGACACGCGGCGGAGGCGCAGGATCGAATATACGTTGCTGTTGTTGAGTCGGCAAAGACGAGTAGAGGGGGATGCAAGAGAGGGGCCCAACAGTGTCTGGGTCATTGGCAAGTAGGTCATCAGCCTCACCCTTGATCTTACGACATGCATCCTCGATTTCTTCCTCTCCCGTGAGAAAGAGGAGGATGTCCCCAGGTTCTTCGGCCCGATGGATCATAAGGACCGTACGGATTGCAGCTTCTACGTAGTCTGGCTCAGGTTCTTGCGTGTAGAAAATCTCGACGGGGTGCGTGCGACCAGGAACTTTGAAAAGTGGGGCAGGTTCGTCAATGGTGAAGTACTTCTGAAATTTGAGCGCATCTAGAGTTGCGGACATGACTATAATCTTGAGGTCCTTGCGTCTCTTCACAAGACTCTTGATGAGACCCATTAGGATATCGGTCGCAAGTGTACGCTCGTGCGCTTCGTCAAGGATGATCGTCGAGTATCGTTCGAGATCGGGGTCGTGCATGGCTTCACGCAGGAGCATACCGTCAGTCATGTACTTTAAAAAAGTTGTTCCCGGCTCCGTCATGTCCTCGAAACGAATGGAATATCCGACCTGCTTTCCGAGGGTGACTGAGAGGAAATAAGAAGCTGATAAGATAACAGAGGTAGAGCACGCACCATCCATCTCATCAGCAACGCGCTTCGCTACAGACATGGCAGCCACTCGGCGTGGCTGTGTACATGCGATGAGTTTTTTCTTTGTTTGGGGCATGTCAGAGTAGACAACAAATTGCGGTATCCTAGGACAATACCAGTCACTAAATTGCACAGAAGGGGGTAAAATATGAACATACTGAGTGGTCTTTCCGGAGCCTGTCTCTCCAACCAAGACGATAATCTGATGTTTAGTAAACTTTGCTGGGGAATTAGCGACACATGGCCTTGATTCCAGGAGCGACCTGGGGCGCGGGTTCTATTGCCCCCTCACAAACAAAGGGCTGTGCAGGACTCACCATTTCATAAAATTCTTCCATCTGTGCAAAGACCGGCAGCTTTTTTCGAGCCTCAAGGATTTTGAGATATTGAGGGGAATGCGGCAAGCGAGTGAATGGATTTTCATTGCCATCCTACAACGACGTCAAGAAAACGACGGGAATGAGCAAAAACACAACGTACAATAACACCTTTCACTTGCTTCGCCGTCACCCTTCGCGGCATGAAGCCGAATAACGGATGTTTAGTCGAACTAGTCATTGTCGAGGTTGAGTGTGAGTGACGGCGGGAAAGCGTGACGCAGATGGCCCCGAAAGTGACGGTATTCACGTGACACATACGCGCTAACTGAACGCGCCAGGAGATTGGCGTGATCTAACTAACAGTCAGCCAAGTTGCAAAGACAATAACACTGGTCAGGTTCATAACCAAGCCGTCTATAATCTGGCTCCACAGATGCCTCACTACCTGTTGTCTTTTCTCTCCTTCAAACCCATTTCCTTTTCGTCTCCCCCGTTGTCTTTTTCATTCTTACTTTGGTCTTTATCCCTTTTGTCCGCTAACATCATCCCCAGCCCGTACCTGTCATGGCCACGGCCGATTTGGAGCGGGTTGAGCCTCAAAATCTGAGACGAAAATCTACCGCTGCGATAGAGTGGAGGACGATACCCCCCACCATCAAGGTCCGGCATAAGAAGCGCCCGCCGCCGATTACAATTCAGTGCGCTGCCCTCCGCTCTTCACTGACTGTCACTGATATTTGCCTCTCGTCAGTTCAAAGCGGTCGTTTGAACAGCTCGTATGGACACCAGGTCCTATTAGCAACTCAACCCCAGCGACGACGGCTACAACTGCTTCTTCTGCTACCATCTTCACACCTTTGACATCTTCTGCTCCGACAGGCTCACCTTTCAGGGAGTTTTTGAAGAGCGCCGCTGCGGGGCAGGAACCCCGCACCATATATTATGCAATTCCTGGGTTTCAGCAATCTCCGGACGAACCAGATGACATCAAAGTACCGGACTGGCCCCTACCCTTTAATAAACTCGTCCCGCAGGTCGGGAAGACCACTCTGGAGGTGGTCACTGAACTGGAATATGCATCCGTTGAGACAGATGACTCCGAGCATTGCGAAGGTACGATACATCACCCATAGCACCCCAAAGTAGAGCTCGTATGTTATCTTCTTTCGCAGTTCCATCACCACCTCTATCTCCCACCGTATACTTGACCTTGCATCCGTGGACGTTGCCAGAATACTTGCTACTCTTATCGATCAAACCTCATCGCAGTAAGGATGACAACATAAGCTGGGAAGAGCTCGCAAGTAAACTTAACGCCCATACAAGACACCCACCGCGGAGCGCTTGGGACTGTTGGCACCGCTGGGTTGTCCCATGGTGCCGTTCCCAACTCCCTTCAAAATCGAGGCGGAATACATACCCTCACGCGCCAGGCGTGCAGCATGAATATAAATTCGCAGATCTTGAAGGTCTTATCGAACTGTGGGCATCCGTATCAGGCGGAATGGAGATATCCTCCGGAGTTGCATCTCCGCATGCATTCCCAGCGCCCAAGACAACCGCGGTACAGCCCCGTCGTGCAGGGGGGCGCGCGCACCATCCAGGTGCGCATTCTGCCCATCTCATCTCATGCGCAGGGTCCTTACGGGCCATGAAGCGTATCCGCCGCAATCGGCACCTCCGAATGTGCCTACCCGTACTCTGGGTGATCCCTGTGAGCGGGGGCTGGCTCCGTGGTTCACCATGAGTGCAGTCAACACGCCTGTACTACAACGCGTACTCGAAAGCCAATCCGAGCGCACAGAAAATTGGCTGCCACTACACTTACGCGGACGCATGGCCCCACCTCCCCCTTCTTTACTGATGGGGTGACCCCAGACTCCGGATGATCGAGAACCAGGGAGCGCTGGCACCGTGAGACTGTGGATGTACTTATTGTTATTTGTGTTGTAAAGTAGGTTGGATGTTATAGTTAGCGCCTGTTTTCTGTCGATCTGAGTTTGCACCACTCGCCCACGTGTTGAATGTAATTGTTTGTTGCGCATGGCCCCCAGATGAAGTGAGCCCCGGGAAGATGTCATAACGACCGTATATTGGCGGTAAGGAGGTGGGGACTGAGATCAACGCTGCAAAGCAATATGAACGAAGCTCTGCGTAAACAATACTGCTGTCCCGAGAGCTTGGTATCTGGTAGACGTACTCCTACCCGGACCCTGGCGTGAGAAACAACGCTACCAACCAAAACAAATGCCGAAGCTTTGTAGCCCAACTTCGACTGAGCTGTACAGTAAAGGTAATCATGATAAGAGGTACAGGCCCAGAGTGTACGAACTTTGATAGAAGACTGTCCAGGACCACCATCTATGGGGCGAGGAACACGACACGGGACTCGACACATTGAACTCGTGGGTAGTCACGAACGTCGGAGACTTAGGTTGCTCGGGCCCTCAAGCGAACAGCCAGTAGGATGTTAAGTTCGAGAACCTCGCTATAAATGACGTGGCATTTGTAATGTCTACCGGAGGACCCCAAGTCCATCTGGGGTGCAAGAATATCGTTGCCTCTACCCAGTTCTAGAAAGCGATACTGAAATGGTACGCAAGATAGGGGGCGAAGGACACACTAGGCTTCCATAGTATCACTGACTACGCACCAGGTGTTCCTTAGGGTCAGACTCAAATTCAGATAGCGGTTAATTTTGGCAGCAACTTCACACAGCTATGTCAGTCCACAGGTATCGGGGCCTATATGTGTGTATGAAAAAGTCCCACTTGCTGGGCCAAATAAGTCAAGCCAATGGATCACTGGCAACTTGGCCGAGAGCATGAGAAACTTTACGCTGCATGAGGACATGGACGCAGAGCACGTACC
Source organism: Russula ochroleuca (assembly GCA_015178965.1). NCBI lineage: Eukaryota > Fungi > Basidiomycota > Agaricomycetes > Russulales > Russulaceae > Russula > Russula ochroleuca. The sequence goes on along the minus strand of WHVB01000045.1, from coordinate 102,450 downwards.
CTTTACAGAACACATGGACAAAAGATTCATGAACCTGCGGTCATCGGCTGGCCATCGATCATCGCTAGATAAGACTGAACTCAAAATGTTCGAACGCTTGGACCATGGAGATAATCGCAAAGTCGAGTGAGTACTGCTCACGGGCGCAGTAAAAAGCAATACGAGAGCCAAACACCAGCTGTGCCCATACAGTACAGTATAGCTAGTGACGGCGCCACAGAGACCTCATAGAGAGCTACAGTATGCAGTGAGTCAGGACTAGTTGAGTGACACCAGTGTCTCGATCCAAGTCATCCGCATCCGGGTTTCTCGGCGGCTTCGTTGACGCTCGCGGCGTCGTAGTTCCTCATCAAGGTGGGCGCACATGCACTGGAATTGCCGTCACGATACGTATGGTGCTGTCCACATGATACATGATGTTTTTGACAGCGCTCATGAGGCGTAATCAAATAGGCCTGGCATCTCCTGACACTATGACTTTTCTCCACCAAGCTTGAGCACCGTTGCTGACCTAGCAACCAGTCTGTGATTGTATGCTTTCGCATTTCGCGACCTATTCGAAGCGCACATCCGTACCATACCGTATCGCGATTTGGTGTTTTACCAACAAAGCAACGGCCTTCTCCTCGGGTCTTCTACGCTTTGCGAGAAAAGTAACTTCGTCAATGGGAAGACTGTCACCTGGTCTGCTTACTGTAATCGACAAATTTGGCATTAGCGGAATATCCTGGTATCCTGGTATGTAGATAGTAAGCGCTGTGATTGCCAGTGCGCTGATAAGCACGCTCGAAGTTACTGTATACTAAAAGGACCGTGAGACACCTTGAGTTAAAATAGCAGGATGTTCACCCCGATCCTGACGTTTAGAGATTGATGAACTAGAAACATGAGTTGACTGCTAGTGTGCTCGCATGTCTACAGAGGTGTTCAGTTCGAGTGCTTATCATTCACGGGTTTTTCCGAATCTGTATGGGTCGCTTACGTCAGATTAGAACGCGCAAGCGCGTCTGGTCGGGGTAAAGCTGCTCGCGCCGGACTGCGTTTGCTCCGACTACAACATCATGGACCACTTTCCAACCAACTGGGGTCGCCCGGTAAGTTTGAAGCCACCAATATCTCGTTCTGTGCTGAAGCAAGGAGTGTTCTTGTAGAAATATGACAGTTTCGACACCCACGCAACCTATCCCATCCATAACCGCGGTCATGCCCAGTCGGCGGCATCCAATGGCGCCGTGCAACACACACAGTGTGTTCTTTCCGCCCTCTTCTAGTTTTTCTCATTCCAAGTCTGCGCTCAGACAACCCATAGTCACTGGTACCTCCGTCCTTGCAATCAAGTACAAAGATGGTATCATGATGGCTGCAGACAATCTCGGTTCGTTATTTCCGTTGGTTGTCATGCTCTGTACATTGAATATCTCTTCGATTTAAGCGTCTTATGGCTCACTTGCACGCTTCAAAGGCGTACAGCGCCTACACCCCGTTGGCGATTACACAGTCGTAGGTGCGAGTGGAGATATGTCCGACTTTCAATACCTTCAGCATATCCTCGACGGACTTGTTATCTCCGAAGAAGCCAATTTACAAGATGGACATACACTTGGCCCCGCTGAGATACATGAATATTTGTCGCAGGTAATGTACCAAAGGCGGACGAAGATGGATCCGCTGTGGAACTCGTTGCTCGTAGGTGGCGTTAAAGATGGAAAGAGGTGGGAACTTCTCCTCCCACATTGCCTTCGACCCGGACTGACCGTGTCTGTCGAATCAAAAACAGGTTCTTAGCTTTTGTGGACTTGCTCGGCGTGACATACTCTGCGTCCACTCTTGCAACTGGCTACGGCGCTTATATTGCCCAGCCGCTTCTGCGCAAAGCCGTTGAAGGTAGAGAGGACACGCTTACTGAGCATGAGGCACGAACAATTCTTGAGGATGCGCTTCGCGTGTTGTTCTATCGAGATGCCCGTTCGATCAACCAGGTACTGTGGCTTTATCTTCCGTGACAGCCACGCTCAAATTGTACCACTCGTAGTATCAAATTGCGACAATAACGGCCAATGGTGCGGATATTTCGGGTTCGTTGAAACTCGAGACGGCGTGGGGTTTTGCAGAGGGAATAAGAGGCTACGGTGCTCAGACGCAGTAGAGATGTACCCACTGCACACAATACAACCACTTCACTCCTGTACTGTACTTATGTACGCGGGCAAGATTCCGCGAGGTCGTGTTCTCAGCTCATCCTAACCCGTCTGCTACTCAGGCATCATTTCTTGTGCACGTGGGTACGATGCATCCGGAGGCCAATATCGGAGAATGTTGCTAAGTGATCTGACCAACTTTTTGGGGCCATGTGAATGACCCCGTCCTTTCGACAGGAATGACCTTCATTAGGGAATGCTGGGCAATGAATATTGAAGACCTGGTTGGGGGCTAAGCATCTTGAATACGGAAACCGTTGGAGTCGACGAGATGGCCATAAAGATTCATCATCCATGAGATTACCGAAGAAAGATTAACCATGATCTCTAGTGATTGACAAAGGGGACTAAGCTACAGATTTGAACAATTGTAATCAAAGCAATGCAGATGAATTGCGTAAGGTAAAGGTATGGATGAGACGATACATTGGTGAACGTGAGCATGAAATAAGCAAACATAGCGGAGCTGTAATGTGCTTGACATGTTTAAGGTCATACCATGGCTTGAGATGTCGAAGGGACGGTTTCTTGGACCGGCAAGCTCTCACAATAAGGTGGCGGGAAGTCGGTACATGCGTTTATGCCTCCGTTGTGATGTTGCACAATTTCGCAACCATCCGCTTTGGACATGGTGTTTACGGAATGGGCCGTAGATCGCTGATTGCCATGTACGTACGCTCGTACGTCATCTGCCGAAATTTTCCTGCGTGGCAGGGGTCTTCGGCTGGATTCAAGGTGTGCCTCTTCTGCCTTTGCAGAGCGGTGCCGCCGCACCTCGAGTGCTGTTGGTGGTATGGGGAGTGGGCGGATGGGGGAGCGGGAAGATCCAGCGGGGGTGCATGTTTGCGAGCTCGGGGGCGATAACTCGGCCTCAACATTAGTGTGGATACAGAGGGTTGGTATGGAGGGTTCAATCGGTTCTGGAAGGGGCAACGGCGGAAGCGGAGACCGGGGGGCATTCTCCACGCTAATATCCAATACTTCGGTACACTTGTTCCACTGCTTCGTTTCTGAGGTCTCATCGGACGTTGGGGCTACCGACGCGGTGTCAGTGTCTGTACCGGCGAGATCGATGCTTCGTGACGGATGGTTCGCAACAACTACAACGCTGTGGCCCCCAAGGAAATCACGCGGTCCCCAATGACGTGGGATCACATCTTGGACCTCGGCAGTCGCTGTGGGGTGACGATGTCGCAGGAGTAACCAAAAGAGAACGAGCCCAATAAGAAACATTGCACCAGCGGTGCCTAGACAGGCGCCAACAATGATCCCAACGCGGTGATGCGAGTCTTGTGGTGTGTTGGCCGCGGTATTGACGGAATGTTGTATGGCAGCACCACCAACATATCGAGTGGATGACGACGACGGCCCTTCCGAGGACCGCGTAAGGAGGGAATTAGTGTCGCATGCGGGGGTTGTCGCCAACGTGGCCTGCAAATGCAAGTGAAACAGATGTGACAGTAAGTGGAAAGAACCATCGGCTGTTGTGGAGAAGCCTTACCGCGTCGCAGACGGGCCATTCAGAAACCGCTGCTTGAAAGAGGAGAAAGGAAGCGAAGGGGACAGAGAGGGAGCGATACATGGCAAACAGGCCACGAACGGGTCGCAAGGAAAAACGTTCAAATGGCAGGGCAGGAGAAGGAGAGGTTGAGTAGTTATAGCAAAGGTCTAAACGCCCATTTGGATCTGGCGATCTGTATGCGCCGCTCTTCTTGCCGCCAAGTCAACTACAGTAGTTGCACTTCTTGGATTTGGCGCGCATATGCGAACCTTGAAATTTCTCTTCCTGAGGACCAGGCGCAGTTAGAAGCAGCACCTTGCAACACCCCACACACATGACCCTCGTAAGCGACCCACCTACATAGCGCGTTACCATAGTCTGAAGTGGCCAGGGCTCCAGCGAAGAACTGAGTCCCAGGCTTCGGATAAACTTTTGCAACTCAGTAGTGGCGAGCCTCGTGGGACGTGCCGTGCAAGCGGGGGCGGCGCTCCACCTAGAGTCCGACATCTCGCTACAAAAGATACTTTTAGTACCATGAGACCCACCTTAATCCACTTATCCACTGAGCATTGAGGAGCGGGTGTTTCACAAGTGGTGCCAGGGTATTAGGTTCATGAGTCGACAAGAGACTGGTGCTGCCGTATCTGGGCACTTATTCGGTATCGATTTTCCCAATGTGTACGCTCCTACGGTGGCAACAATTGGTGACTCAGGAGTCAGTACACTCTACTATCCTTCACGCATACATCCTATCCCCTTTCAGCTCATACGATTCGCGTTTAGTTAATGTAATTTCAAAATGTATGTCCAACGTATGTCCGACGAGCGGAGGGCTGCTTTACTGTAAAGTCAACCAGCACCAGCGAGTGTCTAGTGGCCCAGTGGGGCAGTCTACGTCACATCCAACTTGACGCTGTACGAGCCAACACCTGACCTTCTATGTTCTTACCATCCGATTGCGACCGAACGGACATCCGTCTCCCGCCGCGATGTAATTTTCGCATCGGGACGCCACCGCTTGGGCGACCTTGTTCTCAGTCCTGGATGAACCCGGAAAGGGTAGTTACGGCATAACAAACCGCGGATAGCAACGCTCGCTGCAAACCGCCCAACCCGCGGCCACGTTTCCTGGACCTGGCACCAACATGCAAGAAGTACAGTGGATGTCTGCCCTCTTCTGATTTCAAGAACATGGAAGTTTCACCCTTGTCCATCGATGAACGACCAGACGCGACATGTACCGTCATGGATTCCCTGCCATATTCCGCATGGAACCCTCACACCCTTAGGGTCCCTTACGCAGGTAGGTCACTAAGTTAGTACTAATGGATCTGACAAACAAAACATCTACAGCATGAGCACCGACAGCGTCATGTAGCATCCGACAGAACTTTCTGAAGAAATTTAGAGCCTGGGTGAAGTGTCCCACGCATACAGCCTACATTACATACAGCACCACGGCGCAGCGAAGGTCTGTGCTGTGTACATCAACTGAGCCATTGGCGGGATCGAGCACCATTGGCCCCGTAACAGTATCGTACCGACAAGCCACCGTTTAAAGAAGCCAGCACCTCATGACGGGGAAGGTTACTGTATGTTCCAGTCGAACTTCTACACTAAGAAGGGGACAATACCAGTGTCCTATCCAAGGCCATCCTGGCGATCGTAGACAAAGTGACGAACTGTCAGGGTTTCCAAGGATAATGGGTGCGTTCCTGGCTGTCCTACAGACCCGCTCAGTCACTGCGTATTATGCTGAAGTCTTAGGGTCCACGGATTATCACGCAGAAGAGATCTGATACTACAGTAACTCACTGTAAATGGAAGAGAAGTCATAACTTTTTCCGAATAGCCTGCCGCTCGCCCTACTAGGTGGATCTGTTCAATAGTACACGCATGGTGATGTTGAGTTTGGCAGCCAGGAAGGGTACCCGAGTGTCAGCAACTCTGTACCGAGGACAGGTCCTGTAGGAGTGACTTCTGTTGGGATGATGGGATAACGTCGCGCTTTCCAGTCATCTTATCAGATACTGTATAATTACATAATAACGGCATAGGAAGCGGCCGAAATAATTGTAGCTCCGAGGGGCGGTGGCCACATTGGCCCAGTGAGACTGTTGCTCGTCGTTCCCAGTGGTGGTCGGCTGAATTTACAGTCATATCATCGCATTCTTTCTTCTGACGTATTGCCTCTCTTCCCGGGTCTACAATAATATCATCTCAATCCCCGCGCAGGCTTCTTGCCTGTGCACCTCAGCCTCCAATGTCGACACCAAGTCATCCACCGTCCATACCATCCTCACCTTTACCTTCTCCACCACCACCAACAGTCCAACCGGATCATTTTTATGGCTCAGAAGGTGTACAATTGCCCCCATCGCCCAACTCAAACGGCAGGACATGGCTCGAGCCTGACGACGACCTTCTCGCGTCACGCGGCATCCCCGTATTCAGACCATCAATGGAGGAGTTCCAGGATTTTGAGGGATACATGAACAAAATTGAGTGCTGGGGTATGCGTAGTGGCATAGTAAAAGTCATTCCCCCCAAACAATGGTCAGTCTGTCCATTCGATTGATACTACGTAGCGCGTACGACCTTTCGATCTAGGACGGATTCTCTGCCCCCGTTGAACCCTCAGCTGGCGAACGTGAAGTTGAGGAACCCTATCGAGCAACATATGCTTGGACACGGAGGACTCTTCCGGCAGCAGAACGTGGAGAAACGACGCGTCTTTAGCGTGCGCGAGTGGGCTGAACTCTCTAGTAAGGAAGATCGTCGTGCGCCTAGTGTCGACGACGTCGGTCTACACTATGCACGAAGGGCTGCACCACCACCACCACCCAAGACACGGGCAAAGAGAGCGAAGCCCGACGTCACAAAGGCGGCAGCCGGTCCGGTCTCTACCCCTGTCATTGACCCAGCCCCGAATGGCGACGTGCCCACATCTCCCAGATCCCCTTTAAATGATGGAGATTTGAAGGCGTCCAGTTCCCCTGTGATCCTTTCCGCCTGTGATCCTTTACTAGAGCACCCGACCAACGTCTCATCTCTTCCTACACCGGAGCGTCTCAAAGAGGAGGAAGAAGAGAACACCGATGATGATGATGGGCGTGAGGATAAACCTCAAACAGCTAAGCCGAAACGCAAGTGGCAAACACGCGAAATGAGAGAGGCCCACCTCGCAGAGAGAGCAGCTGCCGATGCCGCCTTCCTGAAATCTTTCAATCCCCGCATCGATTGGCTTCCTCCCAATACAACATCGGAGGACTATACACCCGAATTTTGCAAAGACTTGGAAAGAAGATATTGGAGGAATTGTGGATTTGGGTCACCAGCGATGTATGGTGCTGATTTGGAAGGTCGTACCCGTGGTCCCATTTTTAATCATTTAGCTAAAAAATATCCAACAGGGTCGCTGTTCACGGATAAAATCAAGTCATGGAATGTTGCTCATCTTCCGTCTTTGCTCAGTCGTCTACTCCCCAGTTCGTCGAATGGCCTTCCGGGAGTAAACACCCCGTATCTGTACTTTGGCATGTGGAGAGCAACTTTTGCCTGGCATGTCGAAGATATGGATCTTTTTAGCATCAATTACATTCACTTCGGCGCCGGAAAATTTTGGTATGCGGTCCCTCAAGCTCGTGCCTCTGCTCTCGAGCAGACAATGAGAGGTGAGGCCTCGGAAGATCCGCCTTTTCAATTAACTGTGCTGATTTCTCCCTCACAGGACATTTCCCAGAGCCCTCGAGATGTCCGCAGTTCCTCAGGCACAAGAGTTATCTCGCGTCACCCATGATGCTCGCAAAAACTTCATGTCGTCCCAATACTCTTGTTCAACACGCTGGCGAGTTTGTCGTCACGTTCCCAAGAGGCTATCATGCGGGGTTTAATCTCGGCTTCAACTGCGCGGAAAGCGTCAATTTTGCTCTTGATAGTTGGATTGATGTTGGACGGAAAGCACAAGCGTGCAACTGTGTCAGTTATAGGTATGTCAAGCAACATCGTCCTGTCTTGTGATATACTAACGCCTATTTTCTCAATAGTGTCCGCATCAATGTCGACGAGTTACTTCGTGATCAGGAACTCGCGGTGGCAAAGCCCAAATCAAAGCTCATATCTTCTCACTCCTCTTCGTCGTCACCTCGGAAACGCAAGTCGGACGAAAATGATACGCCGAACTCGATGAAGAAGGCAAAGCTCTCATTAAACACACCCAACGTTGCACAGCCTAAGGTTACTATTCGATTGAAACTTGGTCCGCGGCCGCCTGAGCTCGATCCATTTCCGTGTTGTCTCTGTGTTTCTGCATCGCGCGAGGGTCTGCTTCTCGTACATGACAAGCCCCTCGTGCAGCACCCGGCTTATGCGGATATGAAGGTGTGGATGGCGCATGAGAGCTGTGCGCGCGTCCTTCCTGAGACCTGGTTGGATGAAGCCGAGACGGGACCGGAGCTTGAGGATGGTACAAGAAAGCGCGAAAAGATGGTGTTTGGGGTTGATGCCATTGTGAAAGATCGATGGAATTTGGTGAGTGATGTCCATCTTCGCAAACCTCTGCAGCCCACCAATCATGCTGTTCATAGAAGTGTACAGCTTGTTCCAAGAATCGCCCCAAGGTGCATGGCGCGCCGATCCAGTGCACTAGGGGCAAGTGCTCCAAGGCATTTCACATATCGTGTGCGCGCGAAGGTGCAGAACATGGCATAGTCTACAATGAACTTGGCGAAGTGGAGAAGGACGTCGTGCTCGTAGATGTGGCTGCTGTCACAAGTCTCTCCGCGCCCATGGAAATTGACGGCGATATTTCGCCACCACAGAACCCCCCCTCTGATTCGGTGGATGCAAAGACGCCTAACAAAGACGCAATCAAAGTGATCAAGAAAACGGAATTTCAACTTCTATGCCCCCAGCATAATCCTGTGAGCGTTGCCAGACACTTTCCCGGGATTTCATTGCTTACCGTGTGTTTGCGTAGCTCATGTTAGAAGCCAAAAAAGCAAACAAGCAGGATAAGATTCGGAAGGACTTGCTTGCCCTTGCGCCGATGTCAAGGATCAAGATTCGCGTTAGCGCTGGCATATTTGAGGTTTCACTTGTTAGGGTGCTTGAGGAGTCCAAGTCTGTTGAAGTACTGTGGGATCGTGGCATCAAGCGCGAGTTCAAGTGGGGCAGCGTCGTCTTCGGTAACCTTGAGGGGCAGACAATTGGACAGAAGCCCACGGAGGCGGCTCCTGATCCAGAGCGTGCGTACTTTTTAGCTCTCGTAGATTTCGTAGCCTGAGCCAGTTGTGATGCTAGATCAAGCTGGGTCATCGTCCCAGTTACCTCAACCACATGCTATCTCAAGTACCACCACTGCAGACTCACAGACTGCTCACATCCCCTACCAGCCTCGTACTGGATCGTACCCGTATGCAGTAGGTTCATGGGGATATCATTACCCACAGTTTCCAAATGCAACTGTGCCGCCTTCTGTAACCGCTGGTGGGGTCACCCAAGGAGACTCGGTAGCAAACATCATGGCATCTGGCACTTTCCCGTACCCTTACACGGCTGCACAGTATGCACCTGGACAGTCAGCCTACGTCCCTCCAATCAAGTATCCATATGGAGCTCCTGCCCTTCCCGTTGCCATGGCAGCTGTACCGCCGTCACCCACAGGAGCTACACCAATGCCTCCCGCCACTCAAACACAGGAGCGGCCATACAACGGTATTTTGTGGAAACGACCCTATACCGGGCCACAAGATCCCACTTCTGCGGCTGAGCCACAAGTGCCGAGCGAGTCGACGCCTTCGAATGACGCACAGGAATCTACGCAAAACTCGGACGAAGTCGTAGCCTCCACAACAAATGGTGACAGTATTGTCCCCCCCACCGATAGTCCCATTCCCACTTCCTCCACTGCGGGTGTAACTCCTTGAGATTGCATAGCATACATAGCATAGGTTGGACATTGTTTTCGTGTATTCACGTATCCTTATCCCCTGTATTTGATATGACTCATATCGCCTCATTGATTGCGTTTGCATCAACACAATTGACGTCAAATTCAAGTAATGAAGTAATGACTGGGGTCGCAGGCGAGCTCTCCCACGCCACTCAGAACACTGCATAAAAACCCACGCTGCGAACATTCTTTTTACTACCATGACAGTCCGAAAGCTGCGATGCTCTCCCCGTACAGGTGACACCCCGGTGACATCTCCCTCGTGAGCGGGCTAAGGTCTGAGTGTTCGTCCTCTTCGATTGGCTCTAGCAGAGCCCTGTGTTCATCGCACACAGCAGTGTACCAGCAACATGCCTGTGCGCACCGTTGTCCCGACGATTGCCCCGCCTGTTGGGAGGGGGCCTGAGGGCTGGTGAGCGCGGGTTTGGGAACGCTGCGAGGACCGGGCATTTCCATGTTTTACTGGCCTGTCTGTTCTATCGCGTCTCATGTGCCTCTTGTGGGCAGCGTGAAGCCCGGCTGCGGAGAGATCAATTGGATGACAATTGTTACCTCGTTAACGTTGTGATCATTGATCGAGCCGCGGAACTCACGGCTTCATGTGTACCCTTGCACTACCTTTGCGTGTGTGAGGGGCCCCTGGCTCAAACTGCTGCAATTAGCAATCGCCCGGAATAATACCGTGGTTGATCCCTGTTGCGCGGGGCTCGGGAGTGTACACCCAGCCGAGCCAGATGATGACGTATGAGGAACGTAGCTGGTTGCAGCGCTGATGGCCTGTACGTGGATGGTGTCCTTGAGTGCACTTTGCGGCGCGCGTCATCCGCGTAACTCGATTCAGACTACTCTTTGATTGTCATGAATTTTTTGATCCTCTACTCTTCGAGAGTAGCTATAGCAGGGCTCTGATCAACTATTCTTTAAAACTAGCCACGTCGCTCGCGACACTTCGTCGAACTGTAGTTATGTGTGATACAGTAGTAATTTATTGTTTTGCGGTACTTCTACAAATATGCCCTGCCGAACCCTCTCTCAAGTACTTCACGTTCCGACTTCAATTCTATTCTTTAGACATTTCTGGAAAGTCTGAAAAACATACCAGGGAAAGCCCCACTCACCCAGCATCTGCTGTCTTCCAAACTTTGAACTCGTGAGATTCTCAAACTGGCCGTCCGGGCCCATCTCAACCAGGGAGACAACGAAGAGGGTGTTGACCGAGTTGAATATCAGGATACTTTGCTGAGATTATTTCTATGATATCTGTCCTATGTGTCTTCTCGTCAGCGTCTTTCCCGGCCTCATTGTGCTCACCGTCGTAATACACTCAATCCTTCGAGGCAGCTGAACATATCAGTGCAAGTCGAGACATGCCCACCGCCCTCTTTAGAATCGAACAGTTTTTCACTAGCTTGACCTCCACTGCGATCCGGCTACAACTATAGCATACATCAGTACTTCGACCATAATCTTCACGTAATCGTGAAGATAATGGTCGAAGTACTGCTTGCATTAATGGGATTTAAACAGACAAATCAGCGGCACTGGGGTTCTCTGACTCTACGGGTATGACGAAAACAATACTAACAGTACACCAAGCATCGGACGCATCGATTCGGTAGCCTGTGTTAAGATCAAAGAAAATATAGTTGTCCACACCTGTCGACAGGCCGATGCTGCGTGACCCACTCATGCTTTCCAGTTTAGACATACCCAGAGTATAAGTATGATCTTGCATTCACCGTCGTGGTCTTCAAAGTACTCGTTGGCATCTTTACGCGTCGCAGCAGCGGCAGCATGAAACGTAGAAGAAAAGTCAAGCGTCTGCCTCAAATCCTTGTGAAGAGGAAGAACGGGGCGAAGCAGTAAGTTCTCCTGTGGTGCCCTAAAAAAAGGATGTTAGTTGCCGCATAGATTTAGGATACGGAACTCTACATACTCCCTTTATGACCTCATAGGCCTAGAATGCTTACTACAAGGGTGGAGCTTGCCAATCCGAGGCAGAAATCCAGAACGTAGGCCTGCCTGCCACACGTAACAGTGAGGGAGAGCCCCGTGTGTCCATTCATGATTCCACTTCCATTGCGAGCCCGGGAACAGATAGTGACTCTTCTGGTGCGACTTCCTGCGCTACGTTCCCAGGTTGCGACTGCGACTGCGAGGGCCGGGACCCATCCCCACGTTTACCCTTCTCCTTCCCGCCCCTGCGGCGCTGCGGAGGGACGTCGGCCGGGTCGACATTGCCGGTTATAAGGTCCACGATGTTATCGTCATTTACGGCGTTTGATTTCTGCTTAGTGCGGGCACCCTTACCCTTGCCACTGGTTGATGGACCCGGGGTCTGATCTGGGGCTGCGTCTTTCGGCCGGACCTCGACTTGTTTGAAGCGAATGCGTTGAGAAGTGTTGGCGAGGTGGGTTACTTTACGTCTTGTCTGGTCGTCGAGGTCTTATATGCTGGTGTGAGTGGTGACGTGTCACGCAGATTGATCAACGAGACGAACCCTTGTCCTCGGTAAAGAGGAGTTCAGTGCCAAGCAGTGACTGGTGTGTACCCTGGAAAATTGTGCCTGAGAGCTGGAGAAATGGGGTTGGCGTATCCAAGCCCTACATGGTATAAGTATGGTGGAGAGATCAAGGGATCAAGGAATAGGTCGACGCACGATAAGACGATATGTGGAGCTACTTGGAACGAGGGTAGGCTCAACAGCACCGAGGTCGAGGGTGACATAGGAGACCTCCTCAATGACCTCCCCCTGCTCGTCGCACTCATAGTTATCATCGGAGTCAAACGCATCTACGTGGCGAAATCCAGGTGCAAGTCCGAGTCGCTTCTGAGAACTCATGATGAGGTCGCGTGGCAAACCTGATCCGGCCCGGAAACAAGACGTCCCGTCATGCTCCCAACCGCGACCCGAGCGGGAAAATCCCTCACATCCTCCTCCAAGAAGTGGCTTGCACGTCACTTTGATGACCCCTATGTTCGCCAGCGTCTCTCTCACCCCGCACAATACCGTTCACGCTCAGCATTCAAACTCTTAGAAATTAACGACCGCCACCGCCGCTTTCTGCGCGCCCCAGATGTTCGCGCGGTGGTAGATCTCGGCGCTGCTCCGGGAGGGTGGAGCCAAGTGGTTGCAGGATTCATGGGATGGCAGGGAGAGACGCGGGCCAATGTGCGCACGATGCAGAGGTCAAAACAGGACGATGGACATTGGGGACTCGACCTCGACGCGCCGAGTCAGCACTGGGGTGACAGCGCTGGGGATGCAGACGTGGAGACGGGGGGCAGAGGCGTTGTAATTGCGGTGGACAGGTTAAGGGTTGCGCCGATGCCAGGTGTGCATACACTTCAGGCTGACTTTCTTGCACCTGAGACGGCGCCAATGGTTGAGGCTATCATACGTGCAAAAGCCAATCCTGACGGAAAGGCAGATGTAATACTATCGGACATGGCAGCGAACGCCACTGGTAATCGAATACACGACACGCAAGATTCGCTCGACATCTGTCACGCTGTGTGGGGTTTCACGAGCAAGCACCTGCGGACTGCGACGAGCATCGGGCGCAAGAGTGGTGGAGTCTTGTTGTGAGTACCCTCTAAGTCTTGTCTCGACGAACAAAGGTAAACGGCAATTACAGGCTCAAACATTTTGAGCACCCTGAGTTGCAACAATTTCGTGAAATTTACCTCAATCCGAATTTCCACCACGTCTTGTATATCAAACCAGACTCTAGCAGGGCTGCTTCCAGGGAGGGATATTGGTTGTGCTCTGGCTTCAAAGGTGTAATTGGAACAGGGAATGAGGGTAGCTTAGAATAGTTATGAATGGTCCGCTGGCAGACATAGAAGTACAATACTGTTAATTTGAGATAAATTCCGGTGCGGTGATGGCGGCTTTCAGAGTCCGAGAAATGGTGCGGACAGCATCGATAGATGCCGTGTCCACACAATTTGGGGGTTGGAGTACCGAGGGATCGCACGTAGCCAGAGTACCAAATAAATGGTGATCGGCCTAGGGAAAAACGAAGCATTTGGTTAGCCAACTTCCGGAAAGCAATAGCGTGGGCGAGGGCCAAAGATGGTTCCTTCGTTGTTGCTGAAAATATTGCGGTTGTCCGGGGTGTGTCTGCCAGTTGACTAGGATGAGTGCCAGTGTGAGTTTGTAACCCCCAACAATTGACATGATAGGGTCTCTGTACCTTGATTGTAGAGATTAGATCAGATGCTTCCTCGGCGATGGCCGGGCTGGTATTGGCACGAGCGATGACTCGTATCGATATTTCCGTTTAGCCAGAATGTCGCAGGCAACACCAGATGAAAGGTATCACTTAATAACGCGGCGTCTGCAAGAAGTCCTTGGTGGAGACGCTATCAAGACATTGATCGCCCAGGGAAAGACACCGAAATGTTACTGGGGTGCGAGCACTTCGAGATCACATACATGGCAATGCGTGCTAATCGTAGATTAGGAACGGCGCCGACTGGCAGACGTGAGTTACAGGTTGTGTTGACAGTGCAGTGATGCTGAATAATTCTGGTGGTTGCCCAGCGCACGTTGGTTATTTTGTGCCGCTAACCAAGATTGCTGACTTTTTGAGGGCGGATGTCGAGGTGAGCGTGCCGAACATCGCTTTCCTTAAGGCCACAAACTGACCCTCAGATGTGCAGGTCAAGATCTTGCTCGCTGGTGAGAATAAATATAATTTTATTACTGCGGCCCTTGACGCATATATTCGCAGACATTCATGCCTTCCTCGACAACATGAAGGCCCCTCTTGATCTCGTCGGGCATCGCACCAAGTACTACAAATTTGTCCTCCTTGCCGTCTTTGAGTCACTCGGCATTCCTACTTCGAGACTCACCTTCGTCGAGGGCTCATCTTATCAGCTCACAAAGGAGTATAATCTCGACAACTACCGATTATGCGCGACTGTGACCGAGCATGATGCCAAAAAGGCCGGCGCGGAGGTTGTGAAACAGGTTGAGAGTCCACTATTGAGCGGCCTGCTTTATCCCGGTCTACAGGCGCTGGATGAGCAGTACTTGGACGTGGACTTCCAATTTGGCGGCGTTGACCAGGTGCGTGAGCATCTACCTTGTATCGAATTTGTCACTCATCTTTGATGACAATGACGTGTACATGCAGCGGAAAATTTTCACCTTCGCAGAGCTCTACCTTCCACGCCTTGGCTATGCGAAGCGTGCCCACCTTATGAATGCGATGGTCCCGGGCCTGGCAGGAGGCAAGATGTCCTCTTCCGACCCAGACTCGAAGATCGATTTTCTTGACCCTCCCGATGCCGTGCGGCGCAAGATCAAAAAGGCGTTCTGCGAGGAAGGCAACATCGCAGACAACGGGGTGCTCTCCTTCGTCGAGGCCGTTCTCGTCCCCATATCAGAACTACGGCTCGAGCGTGCAGCGAGCAAGGCGACGAGCGATACTGGTCCTGGCGGTGGCAGCGGGGAGGCGGAGGAGCAAAGGCCGTTTGTGACCGACGGTGCACCCGCGGGCACGGTATTCAGCATATCGAGGGACGAGAAGTACGGCGGTCCGATGCACTTCTCCACGTACAATGCGCTCAGGGAAGCATTTGAGAAGCGTGACGTCCACCCGAAAGATCTGAAGGAGGCCGTGGCAGATGCCCTTGTCAGTCTGCTCGCTCCGATCCGCAAGCGGTTCGAGGAGAGCAAGGAATGGCAGGAAGTTACCGAGCTGGCTTATCCATCCCCAGTGGCCGAAAAGAAGAAGAAAAAGGTGCGCACTCCTTCGCAGACCGTGGTGCGCTGTTGATTGAGAATGGTGTAGGAGAAAGTATACCACCCTCCTCCGCCTGGCAAGGGAAAGAACGCGAACCCGGCAACGACAAATGCAGCGAAAGACACCGTCAATGCGCCAGCTGACGGCGCAAAGGTCACCAGTGGTGGGGACAGCGACAACTAAAAGATCATAGATCATAGACGAGGAGAGTATTCGGATTGTGCAATAGTTCATTGTACGATATTATCGATTGTCATACTTTGGTATACCATCGGGGGTAACATCTGAGTTCTGAGTTGTCATTTGGTGCTGGTTTAAGGTATATAGATAGCACGGTAACATACATTAAGTCAATGAGTATAGGTGATGTCTCAGATGCAGTGTCCGTAAGAGTAATGGCTCTATTGGTTTTTCTTTCCTTCTGCTTGGCGCTCCACCTCCTTTTCTGCAGCAAAACCTGCCTCTTCTTCCTCCGCTACCATCTTTTCCTCGACAGCCTTGCGCTTCGCAGCATCGAGACCCTTCGTAGCAGCACGCATCCGCTCGCGGTACGCCAGGTACTTCTTGTCAGTTCCAAGGAGGCGGTCCCACCAGCGGAACGACGTAGAAAAGTTGTTCACGAATGCCATGTGGTGAAAGTCGTGGTGCTCAGCACCCGACCAAAACGGAACGATGTGCTGGAGCGACCAGGGGAAGTCTTTGCGTCGGAAGGTCAGTGATACTGTCATCAAAAACGACCACGACATCGGCTTACCGTATCCGGAATGAGCATCGATGGCCTGGAAAAGACGGAGGGTGATCCAAATGTAGACGGTGACTATGTGCAAGTTTGGCCTGAACCAGCAGTAGAGTAGTGGCCCAAAAATCGTTCCCGTTCCGAGGATCATGACTTCGAGAGGATGCGCGTATTCCGCGGCAAGACCGAAGGGTGCGGAATACTTATGGTGGAGCTTGTGAATATGTTTGTAGAGTAAGGGTGTGTGGAGGAGCTGATGAGCTGCGGACATAGAGAAACGCGTCAGTACAGTTCAGAGAGGCCAGGGCAGGGAGGGAAGCACGAACAGAAATAGTGGAACATGTCCTCGAAGATAAAGAAGAATGCGAGTTGCGGGATCATGGCTTGCCACGACGGGAAAGGCACCTGCCAGGTGCTCATGCCAAAGGACTCAGCGACGGGGTGGAAGAGGAAAATCTTTCGGGAAACGAGTTGAGCAGATCAACTAAAACGGACAAATGGCGCGCTTACGGCTGGCCCCTCAACGGTAAAGTGGGAAAAGAGGACCCCCTTAGTACACTCCCACTGCTCCTCTGGTGTAGGCACCTTGCTGGGCTGCAGCTTCCACTTGCGGAAGTATGGGATTGCATCAATGATGATCCACGGTATGCAGCGACCGAAATACACGGTCTGGACATGCGAAAAGGTCAGTCTTTGTCTGAAGGGTACAAGGAGGGAACGAACCTCGTGGAGGATGAAAGAGGCGATGCCGGTCGCAATGAGAGGGTTTCCAATCCAGATGTACCATGCCATCCACTGCCTCTCGAACCAGTTGAGCTGGGAAAAGTCTACATTCAATCCAGCGTAGAGTTGTGAGGCTGTAAAGTCGCCGGAAGAGCCAACAAAGGTGGCGTTGAGATTGAGTGACATGGGGAGAAAGGAGAGAAGGGTATGGTGACAACGTCAGCAAGGGACTTTGAATATAAAAGCGGAGGGGAATTTTCAGTAAAAGTGGTCCGAGACGCGAGCACTTTTTATTTCGCGTAAGGTATGTGGCGTGACTGTACGTATACACATCCCTTATTCCTTCCTCGATTCGACCAAGCACTCTGGTTTCGTTCAGCACGTTGTACAGATAACAGACATATAACGCAAAATGAAAGTGGGGCCATATTTATAAATTGGTTCAGGTTTCGCCATTCCGCCGTTCTTCTTCGCTCATTGACCGTTCACGGCACCGTTCACTTGTGATAGTGCTGCATCCGCCTTGCGAAGGTCGCCTTCGCTCAGGGACTTGAACGGTCCGCCACCAGGTGTGCTGGCACCAGACATGACCGACGACGCGCGAGAGCGCACCTTCATCACTAGCGGGCTACAATGGCACGTCAACACCAGACCGCAAGGCAAGTAATCGAGGCACATACAAAGGATAGCTGTCTTCTTCATCCTCGTGCGAGTGCGGCCACTGGAAACCTCCGCGATAGTCACTAGTGCTAAGCGCCTGCATCTGCGGGAATTGTCAGGCCACCTCAAGGAAACCGGTATAATAAAAAGCACCTCTTCGGTCAAGGTGCCAATGTCCCCCGGCGTCGCAAAGCCCGTCATCTTAAACCGTGGGCTCGCGGGCATACTAATTGCCAGCTTCTCTGGACCAGAGGCAAAATCAAATTCGTCCTCTGTTTCGCTATTGGCGTAAAATGCGTCGGGGTATGCGCGGCGAAGACCAAGCTGGCGAGCTTTGGAGTACTCAATACCCAGATTCTTCCAGTCCAACAGTGGTGAGAGTCGCTC
This sequence comes from Russula ochroleuca, assembly GCA_015178965.1. Taxonomy (NCBI): domain Eukaryota; kingdom Fungi; phylum Basidiomycota; class Agaricomycetes; order Russulales; family Russulaceae; genus Russula; species Russula ochroleuca. The sequence goes on along the minus strand of WHVB01000045.1, from coordinate 84,533 downwards.
GACGCGGTTACGCTGGTTAATCCGCTGTCTCCGCGTCTTCATTGTGAATGAGAAGAGGCTCTCAGAAAGCTGCGTGACAGATTCCTCTGGGGATTTCATCCGCCTGTCAACAATGTAGCAGCCTTCGTCTTCCGGTCGCTCAATCATGTCTTGCATGAAACAGCCAAAGCCCGACAGATTTGTTGTTATGGATGGAATACCCATCTACTCATCGTTGTCAGTCTATTACGCGGAACCGCGCAAAAACGGGTAGTACATACGACGGTGCACTCAGCAGGTGTGTAACCCCATGGCTCATAATAGCTGGGAAACACCCCCAGGTGGCACCCTCGGACAAATTCCTCATAGTCCATGCCAAGAACTGGGTTGTTCGCATTGAGGAAATCTGGATGAAAGACGACCTTGACGCGGTCATGCGGCGCATTGAAGAGCCTCACACGCCGGATCTGATTAAGAATCGGATCGTTCGGGTCATCTGCCATGTTGTGCGTCGTCACAGCAGGTAGAGAGTTGCGTTTGAGGGCGAAAATGCGCCGCTTCAACTGCACTTTATCCTCTTCAGATAGCAGGTTCTCTGGTGTAGGAAGCTTTGAAAAGTCGCTTTGATGCTCCGTGAGCCAGGACTATGATCCCTCGATTTGAGGGAAAGCATACCCATTTGAGTGAATGGCCATGTCAAATAGTCGTGACCCAATCCGGTTCTGAATTTCTGTCACCGTGTCCTTGAGCTGCTTTGTTACGGCTTGGCCCTTCAGCGAGTCAATGGTGTACGAATGGGTCTGTGCAGGCGTGATGATGAATGCGACGATGGTAACCGCGGAACCTGACGATTGTAGCCGGTAGTTGAGACGCGCGAGTGCTTCGATGAACATGTCAAGCCCCTTGTTTCTGTACTCATAACGGCCAGCCGAGAATAGATAAAGCGTATTGTCGAGGTCAAAGTCGACATGTCCGTAAAAGTGACCTCGTACAAATTCGTTGATCTTCTCTTTCGAAGTCGAATGGAGGTTTTGGAACTCGTGCATTGCCTGGAATTTGACAACATTCAGACCATTTGGTAAGACACCATCGGGCTTGCGTTTCAGAAGATGTTCGGCTTCATAGGCAGTGATGTGAGAAACAGTGGTGAAGACATCTGCGCAGTGTGCAGAGGAGCGTTCGACGCAATATCGGTGGTAGATACCACGCTTTCCGGCCTCGTGATCGACATCAAAGTACTGAAGGTTGTTGTAAAAGTCAACCGAGCCGGCACACAAGTATCGGCCGAGGAGGGTCGCGTGTGTTGTGAAGATCGTAGTGACATCGATGTGCCGCTTCCGACAGAGAGGAATGGCGACCCCAGCCTGCCATTCGTGGAAATGCGCCACGACGGCGGTACTGAGCTGCCGGGAAAGATACTGGACGCGAGAGAAAAAAAGTTAGCACGCACTCGGGAACGAGAGGAAAAGACGGACCTCGCCAAGGAACCACGCAACGACGTAGCCGAAAATAATACTCTCGTTCGTTTCGTGGTCGCTGGGGGGTGTTGGGATTCCTGCCAGGTTCCAGAGATCGCCTTTCCATTCGTCAAGGCGGTGATACTGGCTACCGGTATCGAAGAGAAGGACGTGGGGATTGCCGTCGATAAGCCAGCGGCCGTAGAGGCACTTGACGCCCTTCACACGCATCGATTCGAGGGTGCTGGCGATGTGGGGATCGGATGGCTCCTCTGCCTCGACCTCCATGGGAGCGGATTTGTATGAGAGGGGGCCGATGAGGGTATACCTGTCTCCAAACTCGGAGACGGTGACGGGGACCTTTGACTTGATGACGGTGTAGATACCTCCAACCTTGTTTGCGACCTCCCATGCGCACTCGAAGAGGACGGGGTTTCTGACGTCGCGTTTCTCGTCAGACATTGTCAGGATGTTGGCGATGTGGGGGCAAATCACAAGAAGAAACCGGTATAAATTGATATTAATCCTTGCGTCATACTTCACACGAACCCTGCGCTCATTTCGCGGTCTGCCAGTCTTCATCAACACCCTCTTATTGCTCCAACGTCGTCGCCCGCTCAATAGCCGATCCTCATCCCCAATAAAGGCCCCGACCTGGACTTAAGGTCAAGTCCCGAGCCGATAATCACCTTCGCTCTCGCTTCAATGTCTCGGTAACTGCCGTCCTGAGCTTTGGAAGTAATCGCCCTTTTGTCGCCGCGCTAGCGGTAGGTCCGATACTCTGTACCTGGGTCCGGGCGTGTCGGCCGAGCACGTCCTTGTCACCCCTTGCGTGGCAATAATATCCTTACCTGTAGACCTGTATCGTTTGGATCGTTCTACTGGAAGCCAGCAATTTCACCTCGGTAGCATTTTTTCTCACCGAGTCCCTTGACTCCCTTCCGCATAGCTTGAGCAAATTCCGTCATCTGAAACGTGCGATAAGTGGTCGCCGTGTAGAAAAGTCTCTACGACAGCCCACGGGGCACGTACTAGCGATGGCCCTTTGTAACTTACAGTTCGCACTGTACGGTACAGTGTACACCTCTGGAAACAAATAAACAAACTGAATTTTATACTGGCTCAGAGCACATAAGGACCGTGAGAACTCTACAACTACTTAGAAAATTGTGTTCGAGATCTCGTTCCTTACTGTACAGTAATCGTGAGAGAAGAATCCGCCTGCCAGTGGGCATCGAACTAAGAGTCTATGACGTTGAGTGAAGGTTGCAGCCACAGTCGATGAGATCAGAGCCATCGTCTGACGAGTCGCGCAGGGTCATCGTTACATAGCTGGGAGTGGCAGTCGATGTGGTATGATATGCCACTTTGAAAGGCTTGATGTCATGGGTGCTGATGTTCGCCATCACGAACGTGAGTGTTCAGGCTATTACAGTCAACTCATGGGGCCCATGGGGGGTTACACAGTCTCACTAGTGCAGTAAATCTGATAGCCTGACTCTACGACTGACCTTCGGATCGATGGTAATGTCATTATGTCAGGGTTATCAAGACCTCGGGTATTTTCCTAGCTCAAACTTTCAGAGAAAGCGCACAACGCGCACCATGTGCAAAATGAGTGCGAAATGTTGTAGAGAACGACACATAGCATTCAAGTGAGCTGCAGCCCACCCCTGGCCCACCCATTTGAAGATTTTGGGGGTTCCTTTAATAGGCTAGGAATCCTTGCCTTTCCTGCGCTTTCCTCCACCACTGAGATCCCACTTTCCAAAAAGCAAACTGGACGGTACAATGAGCACAGGTGGTCTACGCAGAAGAAGGCAGATCACACACTCAAAGACGGCCATGATTGTCCATTTACGGTTGTCGGCTTCTGGGAACACAAGAGAACGAGGACCGTAAAAGACCTCCAGAAGGGCATGGGTTGTGCGCGTGAGTGAAATAGCCGGAATGAAACACAAATGTACGTACCTCATCGTCAACCTCATGCTCCTTTCGCGGAAGGCAATGCATGAACTTCCAGTCGGGATTGGCACCTCCCTCGCGGCAGAGCATTTCTGTTACTTGGTAACCCGCGAAGTCGCGCACGCGTTGCTCATACTCTGCTTCTTGTCCCATCGAAACCCTGATGAAAAGTGGAACATCAAGTTACCAAACGTGAATAGGGTCAAGATGGCGTACCAGGTATCTGTAATGACAACGTTTGCACCTTGAACTGCCTCCTTCGGGTCTGTACCCCACCAGATCTTCTCATCGCACTTGAGCTCCTTTACGCGGTCCCACACGGGTGTGGGTGCATGGTATGCAGGCTTTGGGGGCGTCGCAATGCGTAGACTGTGGCCAAGTCGCGGGTAGGTCACTAACATATCGTGCAACACGTTGGCAGAATCGCCGACATATGCAATCGTTAACGGCCGAAGTTTTGGGAGTGTTTCCGCTCGCTCTTTTGCTGTGGGTCCATGTGGAATAGTGGAAGGCTCAAAGAGGTGTGCATGCTCGTGAAGTGTGAGAAGGTCTGCAAGAACTTGTGTGGGATGCCAAAGGGAAGACAATGCATTAAGGACTGGTGTCGGTGAGTACTTTGCAAGTTCCTGAGCGCGAAAATGGTTGGGGATCAGAAATATAAGTGGAAATTGAGATTCCTCGACATTTCACGCACCTCAATCTCCGAGTGGTCGCCGACTCGCGCAAATATGCCTTGACACATTCCACCGATGACACGCGCTGTGTCACGCGGAGACTCATTTACCCCAAGTTGTATATCTTCTTTTCCCAAAAATAATGCGCGGCCGCCGAGCAAGAGTGCCGCAGTTTCTGCAGCTACGCGCGTGCGAGTGCTACGTTTTGAGAAAAGGAGGGCAACAGACTTGTTGAAGAGCGACTGGGAAGGCATGCGTAGACGAGGTTGCTTTCCTGAAACGAGCTGTGGTGCAAGCCAAGGTGTGGACAATTGCTTGAGGTGATATGCATGGCTGACAGCACGGTGAATCTGGGGGCCAGACAGATCAGCCAGTGTCATGAGATGCGGTACGACTGCCATGGATTATTGAGAGGCCAGGATTACGACCAAATTTCAAGGAGTTGGCCGGGAACGTCGGGCCGTAAAAGAGTCAGGTTGGTGGCACCGAGGACTTCTGCCAGTCCTCTTTAGCCTCATTCATACACACACTCCCCTGTCTGCTCGTCGACATAGTCGACACAAGACGAGACAGACACGTGCGCGCCTCCCGCTCATTCGAGAATTGCTGAGATGGCTTTGGGTTTCCGCCGCCGCAACTTGACACGTATCTTTATTATAATTTCAGCTGCCGTCCTTATCCGTCTCGCTACCTCTTCAAAATCATCGTCATCAAGAACGAAAACGCATGAAATACAGGGCCATGGCGTTCTCGACTTCGTACATGGTTCAGAGTACGCGCTAGATGCCCGACGTCATGCTTTTTTGCAGTCGCGGTTGGGGAGAGACGAAAGAGAGGATCTTATGAGTGATATTGTTCGCAATGGAGTGGATGATTACTGGGAGCGTTTTCAGAAACCCTAGTAAGCTCTGTCTCTGTCGTCAAATCGTTGGAGGGTTCAACTCTGCACAGTATTGTAGGCTCGGACACGGCCCAAATGGACACTCAGAGTGTCATAAGCTCCATTGAGACACTCCTATCCCTCCATGGCTGGGTCGCTGCCGATTGTCCCACCCTCGTCCGTCCATTTGGCCAGAACAGTCACGAAGACGCGTTCGACGACCTTCTAAGCAAGAATCATCTCTATTTCGTTGGCATAGTGATTCATTCTGCGGATCATTTTCTCGTCGACCAGCTCGCCGTTATCGTCCAGCTTGCGAAGCGCTTCGGCCCATCAAAACTCTTCGTCTCAATGCTCGATTACGAGTCGTCAGACTCCACGGCCACTCTCACGGATCTGTCAGAGGCGGTGCTCACGTTGCTGGGTGTTCCGTATAGGATCAGACGAGTCCCTGGTATGACTGCAGACCCAACAGCGGCTTACTACCCCGCAGAGGAGGCTTATATGCGCAATCTTGCCCTCGAGCCCCTTAAGGAACTGTACGAACGACGCAAAATCAAGTTCCATCGTGTTATCTGGCTCAAGGGATTTACCTGTCCCAACGACATTCTGGAGACGATTAAAGTCAGCGATGCAAATGATGCCGCTATGGTCTGCGGCATGGACTGGGCGGAGCATAACGGCTTCTTCATCTTCTCCGATAGGTGTGCACCTTATACGCTAGCCCTGTGTACACGCCAACTCTTCCGTCTTTAGGTGGCGCACTCGTGATATCAATGGTGACCAGTTCCGGCAGTCGAAGTCCTCCTCGAAGCCTGATGCCGTCCCTCCGCGGGATAGAATTGGTGCTGCTCGGTACTCGCAGCACTTACCTTTCCAGGTCTTCTGCTGCGAGTCCGGTACTCATGTTGTCGATCCTGCTCAATCGTACTACGTGGGAATCTCGTACCGAGCAGGCACAGACTTCCACAATGCGTCCATGGCGGAGGCTTCACCCGAGCGTGCACCAGACACACCGTGCTTGGACAGTAGCCAGGCATGGTTTTGCCGGGACCTCTGGCTCCACAAGGCTCGCGAAGGTGTCCAGGAGATGGACTTAAGAAACTCCGTTGCTCGGCGTAAGCGCGCTCTGGGGGATGAAGACGTGAAGGGGCTTCCTCACCGGTTGCCAAATGACGCCGACCCTGACGCAAATGCCGGCTCCGACTATGATGCGATGCCCGATTCGGATGTGCCAGTTGAGGACGAGGACGTATCAACATCAACACGCCTGTCGATCCCTAATTCTCTATTCCGGCCTGCCCGGATCCTTGTCAATCCTCGCTGCGTGACGACGTACGCAGGTGTTATCCATACGCAACTAGCGCTGGACCTTTTTGGTTCCGAGGATGACGACCATCGCCTTGGAGGGGCAGGGATGTATGTCTTGGATGACTGGGAGGGTGCACCAGAAAGTTTTGTTTGCCAAGAACAGAAGTAAGGGAGATATTATTGTCGGCGTTGCACACTCATAACATCCACTTAGGCAAACCGGTGGCCGGAAGGCCACTAAAACGCAGCGGCGATTAGCCTATTCCATTCATGAGGACCTGCAGAGGTATCTTTGATATAAACAACCTTGGGCAGCAGATTGATACCGATTAGTGGTGTCCCATGGGTTGTTTATGCAATATATCTCACAAATGATGGCCGTTGTGTGGTTGTAATTAGTCTGGCAACCCATTCACTTGCAGATTTCTAGACCTGTGCCTTGCATACATGCATTAGAGAGTATTTAGATGTCAGGCTGGCTTGGACCTTCTTACCTATGGATAATGTTAAGTTTAGTATCATGACACTTACAGTTATGGACATGTGACTAGAGATGTGCCTTATAAGTGCTGACATATGTGTTATCTTCCCCTTAGTTGGTTCTAACATCCACTGAGGGTAAGTCCTACCTTTACCCTTACCTATAACTTTCACTCACCATACCTATCAGTCAATTTAGTTGGTTCTAACATCCACTGAGGTCGTCACTGGTTAGGTTCTAAAAGATAATTGGAAGTATTGGATACAAGTGCTCTTGGCTTTTTTTGCTGTTATGTGCAATTGGTGTAGTTTTCTCACACAAAGGAGCGACAGCATGAGGAAAATCTAAAAAAAACTTACTGGACTTAGCCTACTTATTTTATGAATAAGCCTACTAAGTGGTGTAAGTATGTTATGTTGCACTTATTTTACTTACCAAACTTAGCATAGAATAAATGTAAGTTCAGTAAGTATGATAAGGCAAAAGATAAGCATTCTAAGTAAAACAGATGTTCTGTAAGGAATGGTAAGTGTGACAAGTACACTAAGCTAATTAATAGATATAGGTACATATTACAAAAAATATAGTAAGGCATAAGATAAGATTCTAAGTAAAGCAACAGTTCCATAAGACATGGCAAGTGTGACAAAGTTGTTGGAGTAAGGGACTTACCCGGACAGCCGGTTGACATAATCATGTGCAAATGCAGTGCTTCTTTCTTTCTAAACACTTCTATATTTTTCTTTGCTATGTCTTGGCACACCGATAACTACCTTATCAGCTGCATATATGCACTTTGTAGAATTAGATAAATAGGCACACTTGGTCGCTTAAGCTACCTCAGCCTCTTGAAACAAGACTGAGGTAAGCCCCCACTCCGCATAGTACATTACTTAAGCTAACCTACATAGATTATGTGTGCATCTGACATGTGTCCAATAGGTAGCCTCTTGAAACAAGACTGAGATTACATGTGCATCTGACACACGTCCAATAAAAGTACACTAAGCTAGTTAATGGATGTAAGTACATATTACAGAAAATATAGTAAGGCATAAGATAAGCATTCTAAGCAAGGGGGTGTCCAGATTGTAATTAAGAATATAGGGTCGTATTTTTTTTAAGAGCCCATGGGAGGGGGGAACTAACTAACACCCTATGGGAAAAGTTCCCATAAAAGGAAATTTATTTCTAATTAGGAAATGGGGAATTATTTTTACACCTACCCTCTTACCTTAGTACCCCCTCACCCTCACCCTCACCCTCACCCTCATTCTTATCCCCTTACCCTTACCTTCACCCTTACCCCCTTCACCCTTACCCCCTTCACCCTTACCCCCTTCACCCTTACCCCATCACCCTATCACTACCCCCTAACCCTTACCCTGTTGGGACATAAAAAGTAATCAGACCAAAATTTAAACCCAGGTCATCTGGATATACCAGGTGCTCTACCACAGCTACTGGGTTGACAATGCTAATTGTGTAGTATGGTATGACTGGTGCACCATGTGAGGTGTCTATACTGGAAGCAGGGTTCCGATCATATGACAGGTTACAGTTTCAACACACCCCCTCACCCTCACCCCTTTACCCTCCCTCACCCCTTTACCCTACACCTTACCCCTCCACCCCTAAGTACCTTTGCCCTTATCCTGACCCCCTTATCCTAACCCTCATTCCTATTCCTAGTGGGCACACCCTTACCCTCATCTGTATTACCCTTACCTCTCTTACCTCTTACCCCTATTCTTTATAGAACCCCACCACCCCCTTATGCTATAGTAATCTATCAGGGGTGAGGGTGAGGGGGGGTGAGGGGGTAAACTGGGGGGTGAGGGAATGCCAGAATCTTGGTGCTTTTGGCAGGGGTGAAAGGGTTAGGGTTGGGGGTTAGGGTCTTCCAGAAATTTTTTAAGGGTGATTTGGCTGGACTAACTAACTAACCCTATGTGCCAAATTCAAACTCCGACACCCCCTTGGATTGTTACTGTAAATCATTGATTACATGTCATGATTGTCATCTCATTGGGTGTTCTGTCCTGTGACTCCTGTCCACTGGCTAAACACTTACAGTATATAGATTTATTGAACTACTGCTTTGACCATTAATCACTAATCCCTCTCGGATTTCACATGAGGTCAAGAGGTACAGTGATTTGGGATATCGAGCCATGTTACCAACTTACCATACAGTTGAAACTTACTGTAAAGTGTTCATATACATTCATAGTTCATATGATAGTTTACACAATGTATCACACATAATAGATCACAATGTTGGAAATTGCATGACAGAACATGATTTAGGTTGATGCCTAATTTATGTTGGAATTCGGACAGGGGCCAATCTCAACATGGCACTCAAGTATTGCCTCCAAACTCACCCTCATCAAAGTTCTACCCCTCTGGGAAAGAACCTCCTGCCATCTTGGCATGGGAGGCCACACACAGCCCCCTCATGTCATCTGACTGATGGTTTCGCAGGATTATGTATCCTGTAGTATTCCACAAAAAGTGCACACAGGCTATCCTCACTTTGACAGCCCCTGAGTCTCTTATTATCCTTTCCTAACATCTCATTATTCCTCATCATTCATTGCACCCCTGCATCTGTAAGACATGGTTGAATGATGGTTCTACATCGCTAAAGGTGAGCAGCACTGATATGCATGAGCACATGGTGTGACTGATGCTACCTTTATATTAAATAAGATGGCCTCACCCTGCCTTGCACCTGGCCCTCTGTAGCTCTTGCCCCCCTCTGGAAGCCCACTGGCCCTCCTGCAAGCATGACCTCCTCCACCTTATCCAACTGATGCCTCTAGAATCATCATCATTGTACCATGTATACAGTGCATTTCCACCAGTGCACTGTGCAGGCTGCACACTTAACCCCTACTTTGTGCCTCGATAGCCCCTGAGTCACTACTATTAACACCTCAGCATTTTTTTCACTCAATTATCATACCTTGCATCTGCACGGTATTCTGCATTGGTAAAGGTGAGCACTGATGTCTTCAATATATTATACTTTTCAGATGGTGGCCATCTCAGCTTGCCCTGCTCTCTCTTGCCCCCTCTAGAAACCAGCCCAGGCTCCTGCATGGCCTCCACCTATATATAGCGTGTTTTCACAAGTGTGCCACACAGGCCGCACACATTATACCACCTAATTGTTTGAGTAAGTTTCAAACTTTTTATTTCCAAATTCTGAGTTAAAATGTCACTTGCACAGGATTTTTGTGAGTGTCTATCCATGGAGCATGAGTACACATGAGTCTTCACCACCATTTGTCCTCTCTTGTATAGACTTTTGCTACATTTGTCAATTGGATGCATTATGTAATCTCCATGCTTATCATAAGACTCAATTGAAGAAGAAAAGAAAACTCACTTAGACTCACAGCCCAACACCGGCAACAGTTATTCATTATGCCCCCACCTCAAGGACCTAGGGCTCTCTTGGGGGCTCTTTCCCTCATCAGACAGTGGATTGCTATGTGAATAGTATTGGTACATATAATAAGATCCAATTCTTAGACCATGGATTCACTAAAACAACCCTCATCTGCTCTTTGAAGCCACTTTCACCATGTCATGCTGTCGCATTAGCCACATGGACAAGACTGTCTGGTGGATCACAATGCAAACAGCATTGATGATGCATTGGTAGTATTTGGTATGCACAATGATCACCTTTCTGGCTGGGCCATCACTTAATCAGCCCCAGTTTTCAGTTTCAAAGTCACCATCTTTTGCCCTCACCCCCTTCTCTGCCCCTGCCACTCTCCCTTCATGGTTCTCGATGTTGGACCTCCTTTGACCTCATCCCCTCCTCTGCCCCTGCCACCCTCCCTCTATGTCCCTTGATATCCAGACCTCCTCTGCCTTTGCCCTTTGTAGGCACATATGCACAGTGATGTGCCTGGTGGATTCTTTCCACCAGTCTGTGTGACATCCGGGTCGCACCACCTCTCTCCTGTGCCATGGTTTGTGACCATGGGAATGCAGGAGAAGGTGTCAAGGCAAGAGGATGGATGGACACTCTGCAAGTATCATGCTGTCACCCTTGCAAAAAGACCCAGTGGGCCCTTGACAGAATGGTCTGTAAGTGATCATAATTAGGGGATGCCCATGGGTAACTGTCTTATCTGGGAGCCTTTGCAAGGGCAATGACATGTTGTTCAATGTCATTTCCAACTTGGTGCATGCATTCATCTTTAACACCCTGACTTCATTAATCTTTTTGTGATTGTTCTCAGCCAACATTCACCATTGACATTCCTCATCACCTCGTGCTCATGCTATGGATCTCATGTGACACAAAGCAGGCTTGTGGTGCGAACAACTACCAATAATACCATACCTTCACACTAATCTCTTTTGTGGTCATTCTCAGCTGGTGTGTCTCTTCTTTCAGATTAGTGGTGTGTGTGCTGCCATGTAGCATCAGCAAAATGTAAAAGTTCATAAATGGTCTTAGTGTGTCTTAGAGAAAAATCACCTTAAACAGGTCTTAGAATTTTATCACTAAGACTACATAAGACAAATTAAGTACAACACAATAAAATAAGTAATCTAAAGTAACATGTAAGTTTGAACAAAGTCATCTGAAAATACTAAGACAGAATAAAGTCATTCAAAAAATATCAAGACACTGTAAGAAATCTAAGGCATATGTAAGGACTATCCTAAGATGCACACAAGGACTATTCTAAGATGCATGCAAGGACTATCCTAAGGTGCACACAAGGACACCCAACTGATTAGCTAAGGTCCATTGGTGCGCTTAAGGTGTTGCTGATGCTGGTGCAGTCCCCAGTGCTGGTGTGTTTTGCAGGCTTGAAGACTTGGTGCATCTTGAACACATCCCAGGTCATGTCTACAAGCATTAGCTGCTTACTGTAGATGTAAGGGGGGTAGTGAGGCACTCACATTTGAAGCTGCTGCTGCTGTTTGTACTGTTGAGTTCACCTGGGTCAAAGATTTTGTGCATGGTCCCTGCATGCTGCACCAGTACAAGTGAGAACATTATAATGTCATGCAGGCATCCTCATGCATAGCATTGCAATGTAAACAGGAGTACCTGGGTCTAACAATTGCTGTAAACATTATAATGTTGTCAAAATGTCACACTGTGACACTGTTAGATGACATTACAATGTCTATAGGAATGCTCACATATGGGGAATTATGATGCAGCATCATAAAGGCACAAAACCTAATGACATTATGATGTTTACAGCAATATTTAAGGCAGGGAATTGTGATGTGCATCATTAAGGCACAAAATTATAATATTTGTAGGAACATAAGTATGGGAAATTGTAATGCATCATTAAGGCACAAAAACTAACAACATTATAATGTTTACAGGAATGCCTAGGTACAGGAAATTATGATGTGCATCATTAAGGCACAGGAACTAAATAACATTATAATATTTAAGGGAATAAATTATGATATGCATCATTAGGGCACAAAAATTAATGACATTATAATGTTTATAAAAATGCCCATGTACAGGGAATTATGATGCACATCATTAAGGTACAGAACTTATAACATTATAATATCTACAAGAAATTTTATTATCAAGGCACACAGCAGAATTGTGACTAAGCAATATTACAAATGTTTATATATACACTGATAGGAAATAGTGGCCAGACAGGGATTTGAGCCTAGGTCCTCTAGATGTATTACTAAGCCTACTCTTGGGCACTTTACCACTACACCATTTGACCTTAGATAGCTAAAGTGAATTGTTTAATATAATATAATCTTATAATAACTTGGGGTTTTTTGCAAAAAATACTAAGCCAATATAAGATTATATTATATTAAACAATTCACTTTAGCTATCTAAGGTCAAATGGTGTAGTGGTAAAGCACCCAAGAGTAGGCTTAGTAATACATTTAAAGGACCTAGGCTTAAATCCCTGTCAGGCCACTATTTCCTATCAGTGTATACATAAACATTTGTAATATTGCTTAGTCACAATTCTACTGTGTGCCTTGATAATAAAATTTCCTGTAGACATTATAATGTTATAAGTTCTATACCTTAATGATGTGCATCATAATTCCCTGTACATGGGCATTCCTATAAACATTATGATGTTATTAATTTTTGTGCCCTAATGATGCATATTATAATTTATTCCCTTGAATATTATAATGTCATTTAGTTCCTAAGCCTTAATGATGCACATCATAATTTCCTGTACCTAGGCATTCCTGTAAACATTATAATGTTGTTAGTTTTTGTGCCTTAATGATGCATTACAATTTCCCATACTTATGTTCCTACAAATATTATAATTTTGTGCCTTAATGATGCACATCACAATTCCCTGCCTTAAATATTGCTGTAAACATCATAATGTCATTAGGTTTTGTGCCTTTATGATGCTGCATCATAATTCCCCATATGTGAGCATTCCTATAGACATTGTAATGTCATCTAACAGTGTCACAGTGTGACATTTTGACAACATCATAATGTTTACAGCAATTGTTAGACCCAGGTACTCCTGTTTACATTGCAATGCTATGCATGAGGATACCTGCATGACATTATAATGTTCTTACTTGTACACCTTGTCGAGGGCAAGGGCATGGGTGTCGAGGGTGAGGGTGTGGGTGTCGAGGGCATGGGCATGAGCACTGTGGATGAGGATAAGACATGGAATTACATACCTGATAGCTAGATGGGCATGCTTGCAGGCATGGGCATGTGCATTGGCATGGGTGACAGGGGCATCAGCAAGTAAGTCCCTGAGCCACATTTGAGGTAAGGGAGGGGTAGCAATGAGGGAGAGGCAGACACAGCAAGAAAATCAAGGGGGCAGGTGAGGGAGACTCAATCTTGAGGCTAGGGTGATAGAGAGGCTGACTTGGGGCAAGGGACTCAGCACTCGTCCACATGCAGCTGCGAGGGCAGAGGACAATGGGTCATTGAAATGCAAAGACTTTAAAAGGAGCCCGGGCTTGTTGATTAACACACCAATGTGCATCAATGAATCAATACAATTGTGTGCAGTGATTGCATGACCCAACCCCTGGCCTGCTGCCAGCTTTGGCTATTCGCTTCCCTGAGCCAGCCAAATTGATTGGTGGATCGCTGGAAGGCAATGAAAAAAGTAATTCCAGGCTGTTAAGCCCGCAGCAGGGCTTTGTGCACACCTGATGGTTTAGGAAAGTGTACAGTCCAAGGCATGCCGAGGCACGTGTTCAGACTCCTGAGATGTGCATTGATTGTTATAGCACAATCACTAAGCTTTGAAGGCAAGGTCCACCTTTAAGGACCTTAGAGTGTAGATGGAAGAATAGAGGGGAGCCGCACAGTGAACAGGAGTGAACAAGAGGCTGCAATTGCAAAGCAAAGTCGAGCTTCAGGCTCAACTGCTCGTAAGGGGTCCTATATATACAGGTTCGAACCGTGTATGACTAACTATCTTAGCAACCGATTGTTAAGGCGGTTTGTAAGTAATCAGTCATCCTATTGTACACTGTCAGCATGATGCACGTATCAGTCAGACTACCAGTCAGCTTATAGCAGGAGTATCAGTCATCCAGTCCGTAGATGAGTCAGGAATCGTAATCGTAATGAGTCATGGGGTCACATGACCCCAGCCAGTCCGTCGGTCTGTAAAACATCTCGTCTTCCCCCTTTACCAAAGACAGAGCTTATCACCACCCTCCCCTCAAAGTAGCGCTTCCACGTGCTAGTCTGATCCCTTGTTGTCACCGGGGACATAGTCGTAGTTGGGGGATGGGGAACGAGGAGCGTAGGAGGGGCCCGCGCCTTCAAACTCATCCAGGACAACCTGGGTGATAGCTTGCCTCATAGCAATGCCTGCTCGGCTCATCTCGCCCTTGCAGAGGTCGTTGCACCCTGCTTCGAGATGATCATACTCGATTTGTCGATCCTCGAGCGAGAGCTGCCAGGCAGTTTGCTGACATGTGAGGTAGCAGCCATTGGCGTGTTTATGCCATCCTCCATAGGGGCAGGTATTTGGCATTTGAGTAGTGAAGTATCGGTAATGGCAGGGCACTCGGCACCACCCGGAGGTTTGGGTCAAACACAGGTGGTGGGGCGTTTCACAGTGAGTGGAGATGTGGTCGAACCAGGGGCAATAGGAACAGCAGCAGCATTCCTCGTACTCGTCTTGTGTGAGGGCATCATCTTGCATGTTCTCGCTATTCCAAGAGATAGCACTGCATGCTCCACCTCTCAAATGCAGGGTCCCGTGCTCGTGGTAAGGGTTTTCCTGTCTGCGGTGGGATCGGTGTTGCCATGCCAATTCCCCTCTCTTGCTATCCTCATCCACCAGCTGCAGAAGGCATTCCCGGGCATTTGCTCGTATGAGACGTTGTCGCACTGCCTTGGTGCGTCCTACATGAGCCAGCTGGTACATTCCAAATTCGGCTCGCCTCTTTTGGGTGTAGGCTTCAAGAGCCTGTACTTCCTGTAGGCGGAGGGCGAGCTTACATCGGTCTGACTCCAAGTTACGGAGGTGCATAATGTCGGCCTTAACCCCATAATCTCCCAGGTCCTCTATCGCCCTTTCGAGGGGTCTGCCGATCATCCTCTCTTCTGTTAACAAGTTGAAATGGTTGTCATCTCAGCAGGCGCTGCCCAACTAGCCGGGGCTGCCTCCAAGCTTTCTGCATAGATCGGCCGTCCCACTCCCATAGTTCCATAGACAGTGGGTTCACCCGTAATGGGTTCTACCCTAAAACGGATGAAGTGTGCCAGCACCTTTACGAGGGGTTCCACCTCAGTGGCCGGGATTTGAATGGAGGTGTGATGTAAGTCCGGGTCGAACCGGATCCAATCCTCTAGGGGATGCTCCTGTATTATGTTGTCAACATCGACCTCAATGGTGTAATGGGAGGGAAGGCTGTCAGCTGTGGTTGCAGGGGTGGAATGTGTGTCGGTGTTAGAGGGTGAGGAGAGTGGGGTGGTGACACGGTGGATCGCGTTAGTGTCCGGGTCTAACACTAGTGGGTGTTCTACTTCTTCTTGCCTTGCAAGCATTAATTCGGTGGCTGCTAACCCCGTCGTCGAATAAAAGAGGCGTTCCCTTGCAAAGTTGCTGAGCCCACGGATACAATTGCAGGGGTCGTCAGGATTGTCCTGTGGAAGCAGGTGGATACAAGGGGGAGGAATAGGAAGGGGCTCGGGACTGGGAAGGCGGCTAGGTAGGTGGAGACTGTAGCCCGAGGGCAAGATGCATAAATATTCACCCCCTTCGATGTTTGGAGGTTCTTCTGTTGGTGGGGCATATGCTGGCTCCTTAGGGAAGGGTGGAGGTGCTTCCATTGTAGGATGAAGCAAGGCTTCTAGCACTGCAACTTCCTCGGTGTTGACCGCCAACATTGTGTTACGAGTGGCAGGAGAAGGCGAACTGTATTGTGAAGACATGAGGGATAGATTTCTGAATTGGGTACAGAGGGAAGAGATGTCTGGGAGTGGTGAAGATTCCATTGTGATTTCTTGGGGGTTTATAACCATTCAGCAAATGGCCTTAGGGTTCTTATCGTGGAATTCTTTTACCTTGAGGGCAGCATTACCCAGGTTCTCTTCCGGCTCCCAAGAGTCGTGTGCTTCTGAAAAGCCCTTCCACCTGACCAGGTATTGCAGCATTTTCTTCTGGCCAGTGTGCCTCGAGGTTAACACATTGTCTACTTCCCATTCCTCGTGTCCTTCCACCAGGTCAGGCGGTGCTTCAGTGAAATTGGGTCCATAAAGCTCTGTTTCCTTATATGGGTGGAGGACAGCTGCGTGGAATGCATTGTGGATCTTCCACACAGGTGGGAGGTCTAGTCGGTACATCACAGCGCTGAGTACTTCCGTAATTTTGAAGGGTCCAAAGCGTTTAGCCCTTAATTTGGTTGTTGGATGTGTTGTTCGGAGATGGGTCCCTTCTAACCAGACCTTCTGATCCATGCAGTATCTTTGGAAGTGTGGGTCTTTTGACCAGAGAGATTGTGCCTTACTGATGGCTTCTTGGGCGCTCTTCCTGGCTTCTAGAAGCTGGGATTTTCGTTCTTCAATTGCCGGCACATTTCTGACATGTGTGGGTTGATGGGTTTGAGGAATGAATCCCATCCATAATTTGTAAGGGGTTTTTTTTGTGGTTGAAGAGGGATGAGAGTTGATCATGTACTGGGCCACTTTAAGCCAGTCTGCCCAGTTGTCTTGCTGGTGGTTGCAGAAGATTTGCAGGATTGTTTCCACTGTTTGGTTTGTTCGTTCGGATTGTCCGTCGGTTTGGGGGTGGTATGCCAAGCTCATGTTTTGTTTGATTTCCAGTTGGGCGCAGAGTTCCTTAAAGAATTGCAAGGTGAACCGCATGTCTCTGTCGGAGATGATTCTTTTAGGAATTCCAGTGTAAGGGAAGGCATGGTCTCTGAAGAGCCTAGCGACTTCCTCGATTCCCATGTCTTCTCTGCATGGGATCAAAATTATGGCTTTAGTGCTGTCGTGATCAGTGATGGTGAGGATCATATCACAGCCGTGTGATTCGGGTAGTTTGGTAATGAAGTCGACCGTGATGGTGGCGAAAGGGGTGGTGTCCTCCCCTGGTCCGATTGGTGCGATAGGCGGTACATTACAGTGTGTGATGGTTTTTACTGCTTGGCAGGTGGCGCACCCTTTTACATAGTCTTCTACGTCCTTGTGTAGGTTCGGCCACCAGTAATCATGTCTCAGTGCTTGATAGGTCTTCCAAACTCCCAGGTGCCCGGATGTGGGTGCATCATGGTACTCCTGGAGGAAGGTGTGTTGGAGCTGTCTGTCGTCCAGGACAACTAGAGATCCTGCCTTCCACCAGACCTTCCACTTGTCTTGGTAGATTCTGTATCTCCTTTTCCATGCTAAGCAGAGTTCATGGTTTTCCTTTTGTAATTGGTGGACCTGGCGCTCCAGGATGGTGATCTTGATTGCCCTTGCAAATAGTTCATTCGGCAATGCCGTGGTTTCTTTGTTATCTGCTGACCCATCATCATGGTCCGGGCATCTAGATAGTGGGTCGGCTTGGTTTCTTTTCCCGGGGAGGTGTACTAGTTCAAAATTGAAATCTGCTAGGAACACGATGTAGCAAGCCATGTGGCGGTTCAATTTCTGTGGGTGCTGATAATAGCAGAGATTATCGTGGTCCGTGTAAATTGTGAGCTTGTGAGGTGTTCCCATGACCAGGTGTCGCACACGTTTGAGACCTTCAATGATGGCCAGGAATTCTCGATCTCCAATGGAGTAATTCCTCTCGGCTTGATTTAGCGCCTTCGAATGGTAGGCGACGGCACGGCATTTATTGTTGTTGTCTCTTTGGTACAGTATGCTTCCCAAGGCGAAGGCAGAAGCATCTACTTCAAGTTTGTACAGTTTGGAGGGGTCTGGGTGCCAGAGGACGGGTTCTGTGGTGACTCGTTTGATTAGTTCATCCAGTGCATCTGTGCATTTTTGGGTCCAGACAAATTGGGTCTCCTTTTTCGTGAGGTCATGGAGGGGTCGCACGATGGAGGCAAAGCCTTGGATAAACAGGCATTGGTAACCTAGTACACCCAATGTCTTTCTGACTTCTTCCACTGATTTGAGTGTTCTGGGCCATTCTGATATGCCTTTTACCTTGGCTGGGTCGATGCATACTTGACTGCCACCTACCAGCCATCCGAGGATCTCCATTTTATCCTTTTCGAATTGGCACTTTTTTGGTTTTAGGAAGTAGGAACATTCTTCCATTTTGTCGAGGAATTCATGGACGATTTGTTTGTGGAGTTCTTTTCCTTCCTTGTCATTAGCCGTGGCTATCCACCAATCGTCCATGTAATTTCCTAAGCTCTCTGGGTATTTCTGGAGCAGGGGGCGGAAATCTCGGTGCATGGTCCGTTGGAAGAAGGGTGGGGCATTGGTAAGGCCAAAGTACATAATGCATGGGACGTAGGTGCCTTGCGGGGTTTTGAACGCTGCTTTATGTTGGTCTTCTTCCGCAATGCGGATGTTGTTGTAGCCCCAGCAGATATCGAACTTTGAGAAGAGTAGCTTCCCATGCAACCTTTCCAATGCTGATTGGATGATTGGCAAGGGGTTGTTGTCGTGTACGGTGTGTTTATTGAGTTGTCAATAATCCATGATGATTCGCTTTTCCGAGCTGTCTTTCTTGTTGATGAAGTAGACAGGTGCGGTGTATGGTGAGGGGCCTTCGTAGATTTGTCCTAATTCCTCTTCTTCAAGGATCCATTTCTGGAGGAGTTCGTGTTCATCTTTTGATAGAGGGTATACCTTGCAATTTAACTCCCTTGGTGCATCGGGGTTTAGCTTGATTGTCATATCTTCCGATTGTGCGGGCAGGAAGCGGCGTGCTTCTTCTTCCGAGAACACCTTTTGGTGTCTGCGGTATTCCTTGGGAATGGTATCAAGGGTGAGGTGGATTTTGTTTTGGTCTGCCTTTTGAGCCCATTCTTGTGCGATGTTGGTGCATTGTACATAAATGGCTTCTCCTTCCTTTGGTTTTCCCACTTGTTTAACTGCTTCTCGCTGCATGAAGAAAATCCTTTTGGCAATGTGCATATAGTGGCTACTCTGGAGTTGTACTGGTTCTCCCAGAACTTTCCCCGTTTTCCAATTGATCTTGGGGTTGAAGTCGTAAAGGAAAGGGTATCCTAGAGTGATGTGGTCTTTCCCTAATGCTGTGATGTAGAATCTTTGGAGCATATGTCTTTCTCCTTTGACGATGCAGAGCCAGCAGTAGTGTGTGATCTTTCCTTGTTTGTTTTTGGTCCCATCAACATTGTGGACCGTGACTGGTTGGGCAAGTTCTTTTCTTCCAATTCCCAGTCTTTTCCATGTTTCTTCGTCGATGAAGTTGTCTGTGGCTCCACTGTCAATGAGAGCTGATTTGTCGGCCTTGGATTGTGAAGTGCAGAAAGAAACATTCATATTCAGAGTCGAAAGTTTCCTAATGTACATTGTGTTCTGCAATCCAATCGCTCTAAGCCAGGCTGTCGGCTTTGAGCTGCCTAAAAATCCGCTTGGGCAGACATCTCCTCGTAGAGGGTCTCGTGATCTTCTATGGACATCCCTCTGATATACTGAAGGACATCCTTTTTGGTGTATGAAGGTGGTGCTGTGGTAGAGGTATTAGTGGTTTCAGCTTCGCTGTGTTGGTCTTCTTCATCTTCATTGATCACCGCTGCTCTGACCTTGGGTTTGTCTTTGATGTATTGCCCTTGGGAGCTGCGGGGTCGCTCGGAGTTCTTTCCTTTGTCCTTGCCCGTTTCGGGGCACGCTCGTGACATGTGTCCTAGTTTGTGGCAGCGGAAACATCTTCCTTCCTTCATGAGGCGGGTACGTTCCTCGTCGGATAACTTCCCTGTTGTGCAGATTGTATCGACGTCCATGGCGTCGGGGTCTCTTTGTCTTTTTGGCAGGGGTGCCTTTTGATATCTGTGCATTCTGTTGGCCCTAGTGGAGATATGTCCTGGTCCTCCTTTAGGTCCTATGTTGTCATTGAGGTCCTGCCATCTTTGGACTGTTTTTCTGGTGGCATCGTACCATTCATCGAGAGTGGTGGGCAATGTTTCTCATTGTCGTATGGTGCGGTGAAGTCCGACAGGTAGGATGTCTTGGAACAATTTAATTGTTCCTTCTGTGTCAGGTCCCCATCCTGCTTCTCTGATAAGGCGTTTGAAGAGGGTGATAGATGTGTCGACCTTGTCCATATTTAGTTCCATTTTAGTGAGGCGGGAGTAGGCGTCCTGCTTTCTGGTCGAATCTGTGAAAGCGTCTCTGAATGATCGTGCAAACCAATCCCAAAGGGCTTGGTCTCCTTCGGCGTGTGTTGGGGGATCTCCCGTGATTGGATTTCCTTCCACCTTGATGGATAGCTGGTCGGCCATGTCATAAGCCCAGTCGTCGACTTGCAGTCCTTTGATAAAGGTGAGGGCGTAAGCCACCATCTCTGCTTTATTTATGAAGGTGGAGTTGTGCCGATTGAGGAATTGGTAGGCTCCAAACTGTTGCATAAATCGTTCGGCGTCCTTTCTGTCGCCTGTGAAGATTTGGGGTATCATCCCTTTTAGGGGTTCTGAGCGAGGTGCCCCTGCAGCGGCTTGTCCTGCAGCTTGTTGTCCGGCTGCTGGTTGGCCTCCGCCACCTCTGCCACCACCTCCACCTCCTCCACCTCCTCCGCCGCCTGGTTGTCCTCCAGCAGGAGGTTGTTGTGGTTGTCCTCCTCCGCCACCTGGTTGTCCTCCGGCGGGAGGTTGTGCTGGTTGTGCTGGTCCTGCCGCTTGTGCAGGTTGTACATGAGCTACAGCAATTGCTGCTTGTGCCATTGCTTGTGTGAGTTGTTCGATGACCGGTGCATGAGCTTGGTCTGTCGTGGGGACATCTAGGTTGGATGTTGGCGAAGTTGCTTCTACTTCGGGAGTTTTGTCGCTCCCTTGTGTAGCTTCTGTATGGATGCGTTCGAGATCTGGGGCGAGTAGGAACGGCTGGTTTTTAGTTCCTAATCCTGCTCCTTGAGGGTCTTCGATCTTGTCTTCTCTGCTAACTTCGTAGCACTGGTCGATGGTCCAGCTAATTCGGTACCAGGTGCCGTTGATGTATTCCACAGGGTATGTGTAGAGCCCGTCTCTGAGGTGGTATGCTGATCGTCCTTCAGTTTGTGATTCTAGCCAGAAGGCTTTCCCTTGTATTTCCGAAGGGAGGTCGTCAGAGGTTCTGTTTCGGAACTTGATGTCCGGGCTCTTTGAGAGCTTTCGTTTCCTTCCAAGGTCGAGTAGTATATCAGCCAGGTTGGTTCTTTAAGAGAAGCTCGACTTGTGTTAAGCCCGCAGCGGGGCTTCGTGCACACCTGACGGTTTAGGAAAGTGTGCGGTCCGAGGTGTGCTGAGGCACGTGTTCAGACTCCTGAGATGTGCATTGATTGTTATAGCACAATCACTAAGCTTCGAAGGCAAGGTCCGCCTTTAAGGACCTTAGAGTGTAGATGGAAGAATAGAGGGGAGCCGCACAGTGAACAGGAGTGAACAAGAGGCTGCAATTGCAAAGCAAAGTCAAGCTTCAGGCTCAACTGCTCGTAAGGGGTCCTATATATACAGGTTCGAACCGTGTATGACTAACTATCTTAGCAACCGATTGTTAAGGCGGTTTGTAAGTAATCAGTCATCCTATTGTACACTGTCAGCATGATGCACATATCAGTCAGACTACCAGTCAGCTTATAGCAGGAGTATCAGTCATCCAGTCCGTAGATGAGTCAGGAATCGTAATCGTAATGAGTCATGGGGTTGCATGACCCCAGCCAGTCTGTTGGTCTGTAAAACACCTTGTCTTCCCCCTTTACCAAAGACAGAGCTTATCACAGGCCCATACAAGGCTAGCATAGGATGGAGCAGAACAGAACAGAACAGAACAGAACAGGGCAGGGTAGGGCAGGGCACTGAGGGTGGAGGGTGGGGGTCCTGATGGCAGGGGAAAAGCAGTTAAGATGGCAGGATGTGCACACTGCACAACAGAGGGGGAAAGGGGGATTAACTGATTAAGGGAGGGCAGTCAGCAGGGTCAAGCGAGCATGGGAAGTAACAAATATCAGTAGTTCACCATTGTCCAGCATGGCAAGTGAGGCCAGGGCCCTCAAAGAGGAGTCAGCTTGGGGTTGTGGTTGTTCTGTAGGGAACAAGGGGAGCAGCATGCACACCCAACTGGGTAAGCACTGAGCACATACAATAGTTCTGTTGTTGTATCTTGGTTCAACCTCAGCCTGAAGTTGGCTGCTGCTGCTGCTGGGAATGGGAGCAGTGCACTGGACACATTGACCATTAAAGCAGGGGCTCAAGCACTCATGGCGCAAACTTGTGTCGCTTCATGGTAATGCCCTCTGTGGGTGTGGTCAGGGTTGAGGGAGGCGGGGCATGGAACACAACAATGTTGATGTGGATGCTGAGCAGGCCACTGGATGTGATGTCCAAGCAGATGCCTTCAACCAGGAGGGGGTGCCTTGGGACTCTTGAGGGGGGGTGGGGAAGTTCATCCACCGTGATGTGGATTTATCTTGTCAGTGCCTTTGATGAGGAGGTGAGCAAAAGTGAGAAAGAGCCAGGAGTGAGCCAGAAAGAATGAAGGCATGCACAAATGTGCACTCCTTTTGGCCACCTCGCACAAAATCGATGCCATTCAGTTAGCAGGAATGGAGATGTCACAAGGCATGGTGGGACTTGGGAGGGGGCCGTACTGGCGGACAGAGGGTGGCAGGCAAGTGAGAGATCGAGAGGTGGAGGCAGCTACCCTTAAGTGTTTACTAGATCCATGTCTCCTGCGGAATTGAATACTGTAGTTGAAATGATATTTTCTTAAATTTGAATCACACTATATCTGTTCCAGACCTTACAGGATATATTATACCATGTATCTACTATGTACATTTAAATTGGCTAAGCTGTACTGTGTCAGGGAGGAATTGCAGACAAATACCAGGAACAAATGTCATGGAACATGATTTCCAGATTGCAATGCCCGATGTGTCCATAATATCGTGTTTCCATTGTTGCACGATCAAATTCGACCAAATGCCATAGCCATCACATCACTCACAACATGGGTCCCCACACTACACCCTGTGTGCTACCATGGCTGCATTGTTCACACTCTCCCACTCCATGTCTTTACCATCCAGTTACCATCCCCATCAGTCTCCAGATGTCTGTGCCTCCCTCTTTGATGCCTGACACCCATGCCTTTGATGCCAACGCCCATCCCCATATCATCACTTTTGACACCCAGTTGCCCACACCTGTGCTGCTGCTTTGGACACCCTTGGATGAAGAGGCATACAGCATGGGCTTCACCCTCACCTTTGTCCATACCCATGCCTATGTAGCATGCCCATCTAATTAGGTATGTAATTGCTACTAGCTTGCTCACTTTTGCTAATGGGTCTCTGACTTGGTGCTGCTCTCATGGCCCATGTGTGTGTCCTCACCCTCGCCCATAATGCTCACATGCATAGGGATGCCGTGATCTGGTTTGGTCCAGTTCTTCCCAGAATTTTCCAAATCATGAACTGGACCGATGTGCTGAACCATGGACCAGACCAAGTCTAACATGTTCAAAGGGTCCGGTTTAGGTTCAACAATGTCTGAACACCAAACCAGACTGATAAGCTCTGCCTCTGGTATGGAGAGAGGTAAGGTGTTTTACAGACCAATGGACTGGCTGGGGTCATGTGACCCCATGACTCATTACAATTATGACCCTGACTCATCTTCTGGACTGGATGACTGATGCTCCTTACTATATGCTGAGTAATGACTCTGGCTTGCTTACTGATATGTGCATCATGCTGACAGTGTACTATAGGTTAATGACTGATGCTGACTGTTGATGACTGAGTACTTACAAACCGGCTTAGCAACCGGTTCTAGGACTATTAGTCATACTAGGTTCGAACCTGTATATATAGGACTCTGTACAAACAGTTGAGC
This sequence comes from Russula ochroleuca, assembly GCA_015178965.1. NCBI lineage: Eukaryota > Fungi > Basidiomycota > Agaricomycetes > Russulales > Russulaceae > Russula > Russula ochroleuca. The sequence goes on along the minus strand of WHVB01000045.1, from coordinate 60,287 downwards.
CTTAAGCTCGACTTTGCTTTGCAATTGCAGCCTCTTGTTCACTCCTGTTCACTGTGCGGCTCCTCTCATCTCTTCCATACACATTCTAAGGTCCTTAAAGGTGGACCTTGCCTTCGAAGCTTAGTGATTGTGCTATAACAATCAACACACCTCTCAGGAGTCAGATCACATGCCTCAGTACACCTTGGACCACACACCTTCCTATTCTGTTAGGAGTGCACGAAGCCCTGCTGCATCAGTAAATCTACAATTTTCTTGTCAGCTTTTAGGCCTTTTTCAGTGGTTTTTGGCTTTTTGACAAGTGTACAAGACTAGACAAGTAATAAAGTCTAAGAAAGATGACAAGTTCTATAAAATATTATACAAAATAACATATAAAAATAAATAACCCTTTTGTGAGCCAGGGCATGCTGATATAATTATTTAAAAATAAAGATTATAATTTAATTTATAATTTAAATCATAATATATTTATTATTTTATAATCTAATCACATTATAATTATAATCTAATCTAATCTAGTCTAATCTAATCATGATACATTGGGCAATGGGCAATGCAGGCATGCATGGGGCGGGGCGTCCACTAGGACAGGTGCAGGGGCCCGGTGCATCAATGCAACGAGAATGGGGCAATGTCAATGCAGCGAGCAGGGGGGGCAATGATGCAGCAAGCAGGGGGGGGGAGCAATGATGCAGCGAGCAGGGGGGGAGCAATGATGCAGTGAGCAGGGGGGGGAGCAATGATGGGGCGTTGATGTGATGCGAGGGAAGGGAGGGGTCGACATGATGCAAGGGGGGGGGGGGGGTCGACGTGGTGTGAGGGGAGGGGCGTCGACACAGGGGAGAGGGAATTGATGCAGAGGGGAGGGGGCAGGGAACAACAGGAAATAAAACATTAGTGAGAAAGAAGAAAAAAAAAATTGCAGACTTACAGGCAGGTTGAGAGGGGGAGTGAGGAGCAGATTGCAGATGCGGGGGCAGGGGGCAGTGTCCACTGACTCCTTGAGTTGTTGTGGCAGCTGGCACAATGTGTCAGTCAAAAAAGAAAAAAGAAAAAAAAGAAAAACTTACCCTATCATGATGCATCGTGCATTGTGTGCACTAGAATTCATTAAGTCGATTGTTAACACCAGCAAATGTTGAACTTGGGTCAGGTGACTTCGGGTCACCTGACCCAAGTTCAACATTCACATGTTCACTCTTTCAATGTGTTCAATCGCCTTCAACACGACGGTAAGTTTACTTTTTTACTTTTTACTTTTTTGACTGACACATTGTGCCAGCTGCCATGACAACTCAAGGAGTCAGTGGACACTGCCCCCTGCCCCCGTGTCTGCAATCTGCTCCTTGCTCCCCCTCTCAACCTGCCCATAAGTCTGCAATTTTTTTTTACTTCTTTCTCACTAATGTTTTATTTCCTGTTGTTCCCTGCCCCCTCCCCTCTGCGTCAATTCCCTCTCCCCTGCATCGACACCCCTCCCCTCATGCCTAGTGCCTTCAGGTCCAGTCACCAGAACTGGAATTTGACCGGAACTGAACCGGACCATGACCGAGGGTGACCAGACTTTCGGTCATGGTCACATCATATCCAGCATTGGCCGGTTCTCGGTCCATCCTCTTTATGATGCTCATGATAATTGCACAAAACCGGTCTCAACCAGTTCTTGACTGAACTTTCAGTCATCTCACTACAGGTAGTTCACAATGTGTATTTGACAGTCAGGACTGCAGGAATAACCTGCAGTCTATGGATACAAGTGCATGTAACTACTGACTACAGTACAGTACTACTACTACTATATCTCTGCTCCCTAAACATCCAGTCACGTCCCAGAATGAAGCACAAAGGGATGCAATGTCGTGACACATCCCAGGGACCCAGACATGATGAGGGGGAGGGGGACAGCAACATCATGTTGCATCGCACCCCAGGCTTCTGGAACGAGGTGCAGAGGAACAGCAACATCGTGTTGCGTCCCAGAACGATGCATGAAGGGATGCAACACAAGGTCGCATCCCAAATCAAGGTGAGGAGGAGGGGAACAGTGACATTGTGTTGTGTTGCATCCCAGGCTCTTGGAACAAGGTGCAGAGGGACAGTGACATCGTGTCACGTCCCAGAATGATACACAAAGGGATGCAACATGATGTTGCATCCCATAACACAAAGGGACGCAACACGAGGTCGTGTCCCAGATCAAGGTGAGGGGGAGGAGGAACAGCAACATTGTGTCACATCCCAGAATGATGCACAAAGGGACACAACATGATGTCACGTCCCACGACAAGGTGTGAAGGGACGCAACATGACATTGCATCCCACAACAAAGCGTGAAGGGACGCAACATGTGTTGAAAAACGCGACTCAAAGGGCCCTTGAGTGACAGAGCACCAAGGGGACTGCAGTGGAGGGAATGAGACTTTATTAGGGGGAAAAGAGCGAAGCTACTAACCTGCAGTGGAGGGAATGAGACTGAGGGGAAATTCCCAATCCACTGCAGTATATATAGATACAAGGACAATAGAAGACTAGAAAAGGAAAAGACACAAACACAAAGTGGGAGACTCCCAGAACAATGAAAGTGGTTCTGGAGCGTTCCCCTCACACAACACAGAGTTCCAAGACTCTAGGAACAATGACTGAGCTTGTGGAGTGCAACACAACTCCACAAGACTCTAGGAACAATGAAAGGAGCTCTGGAGCATTGCTCTGACACAGCACAAGCTACAACAACAACATGAGGTCATGTCCCAGATCGAGGTGAGGGGGAGGGGAACAGCGACAACATGTTGCATTCCAAGACAATGCAAGGGAGAGGGGGGACAGTGACAAAGTGTTGCATCCCAAGACAATGCAAGGGAGAGGGGAAACAGCAATGAAGTGTTGCATTCCGAGACGGTGCAAGGGGGAGGGGAATGGCAACAATGTGTTGCATTCCAAGAGGATGAGAGGGGGAGGGGAACAGCAACATTCCAAGACAATGCAAGGGGGAGGGGAACAGCGACAATGTGTCACATTCCGAGACGGTGCAAGGGGGAGGGGAATGGCGACAATGTGTCGCATTCCAAGAGGATGAGATGGGGAGGGGAACAGCAACATCCCAAGACAATGTGAGGGGGGGGGGGAATGGCGACAATGTGTCGCATTCCGAGACAGTGCTAGGGGGAGGGGAATGGCGACAATGTGTCGTGTTCCAAGAGGATGAGAGGGGGAGGGGAACAGCAATGTTCCAAGACAATGCAAGGGGGGGGGGGAACAGCAACGACATGTTGCATCCCCAGAGCGAGGGGCAGGGGAACAGCAATGACATGTTGTGTTCCAAGATGATGCGAGGGGGAGGGGTTCGGTGACGAGATGTCGTGTCACAGGACGAAGTGGCCGTGTGGGATGGCAATGTCATGTGTCCATCGAGACAGACAGAGGCAGTACACTATAGAACCGGTGATGATCAGTGATGAACTGATCATCGCTTTGACCAGTCAGAATCGGTCAAGTGAGGGTCACAGACCACTGTTGACTGGTGCTAAGCGGTCCGGTCTCAGTTTGGCTGAATATCAGACAAAAGTGGACCGGTTCCGGTTCCGGTTATTTGGAAAAGGAGCCAAATAACCGGACCAGACCAGACCTGAAGGCACTACTCACGCCATGTCGACCCCCCCCCCCTCGTGTCACGTCGACCCCTCCCTTCCCTTGCATCACATCGACACCCCCTCCCCTCACGACATGTTGACACCCCCTCCCCTCATGCCGTGTTGACACCCCCTCCCCTCAAGCTGCATCAACTGCCCTTCCCTCTGCATCAATTCCCCCCTCCCCTGTGTCGACGCTCCTCCCCTCATGCCACATCGACCCCCCCCTCCCCTCGTGTCATGTCAACCCCTCCCTTCCCTCGCATCACATCAATGCCCCCTCCCCTCACACTGCATTGATGCCCCCTCCCCTCAAGCTGCATCGACTCCCCTCCCCTCTGCGTCGATTCCCCCCTCCCCTGTGTCGATGCCTGCCCTGCACACTGCACTATTGGCTGCCCCTTTCTTTTCTTATTTTTTTTCTTATGTTTTTCTTAATACCACTGTAATATTAGATATATAAATATATTATGTTTTAAACATATGAAATTGAAATAAAAAACATGAGGAATTGGAATAAAATTATAATTTGAAATTGAAAATAAAAATATGAAATTGAAATAAAAAGGGAATCAGAATAAGCTGACTAATAATAAAATAATAAGTCTTATAGTATTTCAAATGTAATCTATTATTGTAGTTCCAAATTTGTCAGCTTTTGAACTTGTCAGCAAGCTTGTCAGTGCAAAAAAGTCTCAACTTGACAAAAAATAGACCTGGCTTGTGTACTTGTCACTTTACTCACTTTTAGGGCTTGTACAAGCTTGTACAAGCCCTAAAAAGAAAGTTTTGCATTTACTGATGACTGCAGGCTTAACACAGACATTTATAATGGCAAAAAAAGAAAATGGCTAATGTATATGATGGCTGCAGCTGTGCCAACTTGTAGAATAGATTCTAAATGCTCCTTTAAGCCAGGTGCACTGTGTGGCAAATGCGATGTACATAAACACAGAATGGAGGGGTGATGGTGGCAAGAGCAGGATTGTTAAGAGTGCTCACTACTTCTGCTAGAGTAGCAAGGTTCTTATCAGGGGATTGTGGAGGACTTGGGGGGCGATGATGCTAAGGGTGATGTGAAGGGCTTGAAGGATGAGGAGAAGGCACTTTCTTAGAGGCAGGCAGTGGTAGAGGCAGAAAAGACAAGTGGACAATCTAAGGATTGCCTTCACATTTCGTGGGTCTTATATACTGTAGGGACAGTGGTTACATAAGTGATAGTAGGTACTTGGTTTTAACCATAAGTAGCAATGGCATCACCAATGACATCACTGATTGCATGATAAGGTCGGTGTATAGAACCTTCTAGAGGGGGTAATAATAGCCATCCAATGGCATTAACCTGCAATTGTGGTTCGTGTGTCTCTGCAGTATTCTGTGAGGTTCCATTGTCTTCTAGCCAATGGCATAACTCCCTCTAGGAGTATAGTTGCTCTGGTGGTCTTCTATGGGCTTCTAGAGTTTTCTAGCCAATTGTGGCTGCTTTGTGCTTGAGGTCACATGCTAGGTCACATGCATTGTCATGTGACCGATCACATGTTGCTAGTGTGACATATCATGTGACATGTGACTTGTCACATCATGTGACACAAGGGGGTGGGTTGATGACATAAGTTTCCCATGGTCATGTGCTTTGAGAATTCACCATGGTTCATGACAAGGATGGAATAGAAAGAGAAGGTTCTTTGTCTTATGTTGGCACAAGTCACACAACTTGGCAGTGAGGGCCTGGGGATGATGCCAGGCTTGACAAGGGGATAAGCAGGGATTCTGAGTGTGACTCTAAGGGTTTACTTACAGTAACACTGCTATAACTTACTATTCCTTGTCATCATCATCATTGACATCGAGGACCTCCAGATCCTCCATCATTGCAGCATCTGCTTGTTCTGCAGCTTTGATGTGTCCATTCTGATAAGTGCTCTTCAAGATTTGCAGTGCCCCAAATATTTGAGCCGTCAGTCAGCCACAGAGCCTTGTGCCAGTTAGGCCACCACTGGAAAATGCATGTTCCAAGGGAACAGAAGATCCCTGGATGGATAGATAGTCCCATGCAACATGAGCAAGGACAGGATACTGTGTGGTGTGATGCTATAACAAGTCAACGATGAGTCAGTTGAGCAGAGTTCAAACTTACCCCCCACCACTCAATGATGTTCTCGACTTGCTCGAGTGGGGCTTCAAGATACATGTGTAGCTCCTGTTGTGGGTTTCAAGTAGCATGCTCAGCCACTTGCCGAGCCACTACTGTTGCTAGTGTTATGAATGTGGGCTTACTACTTCTGCAAAGAGTAGCAAGACTGTGTAAGCACATTCACAGCAGGTGATTGTGTGGACTAGTGGGGGTGATGAAGCTAAGGGTGATCTTGTAGGGGGCTTGAAGGATGAGGAGAAGGCACTTTCTTAGTGGCAGACTATGGGTTTGGTGGGAAAAGACAAGTGGACAATCTAAGGATTGCCTTCAGGATTTGTGGGGTTTATATACTGTAAGGACAGGGTGTTACATAAGTGTTTCTACAGTATTCTGTGAGGTTCCATTGTCTTCTAGCCAATGGCAGAACTCCCTCCAGGAGTATTGTTGTTCCAGTGGTCTTCTATGGGCTTCTAGGGTTTTCCAGCCAATCACAGCTGCCTTGTGCTTGAGGTCATGTGCTAGGTCATGTGCATTGTCATGTGACCGATCACATGTTGCTAGTGTGACATATCATGTGATGTGTGACTTGTCACATCATGTGACATGAGGGGGTGATTTGATGATATAAGTTTCCCATGGTCATGTGCTTTGAGATTTTGTGTTTCTTGACCATGGTTCATGACAGCTAGCATAAATGAGAAGCCATAATGAGAGCTTCCTGGTGTCACTGCAATGTCATACACTTATTATCACTTTCAACAGCAACAGAATATTATATGAATGACCTGTGGGTGGTGGGGGCACAGGTGCATCAGCCATAGAGTGCAGCATGCAGTATGAATTGAACTGAATGAGTGGGAATGTGTTAGCTTGCATCACACCGTTCAACTAAAGTATGTACCACTTCCTCAAGTTGCTTAACCCCAGTATCGAAGTAATGCTTGTCCCACTTCTTGCATGCATATTCGAGCTTCCATTTTGGATTGAGAGCTACAGAATTATAAGTCTGTCTCCTTAATCGACTACATATCAAAACCTACCCAGGCAGATGAAATACACATCTGTCTGATTCTGTCATCTAATTTCCAATACCACTTAGTAAGGTTCTTGAGACCGGCATTGATGGCATCTGAAATGTCTATAAATTTAGGGTGAGCTGCCATGGTCATCCAGGACTCCTGCAGGAATTTGAGCACAGGGATTGCATGCCAGACCATAGGGTCTTTGGACAATGAGAATGATTGATGGGCATTGGCTGTTTCCTAGTAGCATAGTGAATAAATTATCTGAAGCTTTTGGGGACTCTGGACTCGTATGTACCCAAAGAACTCCATGCATTAGTTCTATCTTCTCTCAGTCGCTCACCATCAACTTGAAGTCAGCATAATACTTCCATACTAGTTTAGGAACCTCTGGGCTATCATCAGCATCTCTGGTGAACTGGTTTACAGCCTAGTATACATTCAGCATTTTCAGCAATGTGCTCATGTTTGGACTGACCAGGCAAAGCATTATCATACAATCCAAAAATTTATACAAAGAGGCCCAATGAGTACAGATCCATAGTTTGAGTTCCAACTTAGGGACGTTTACCTGTTCACATGCCTGGCGGAAAAATGTGCAGGCTTGTGGTGACTTTCAAATCTATTCATACTGTGTCAGAACTAGTCCCAATGATTGACAAGGAACTTACCTGGGTTACCAAAGCAAGGGCCTTCCCAACAGTATCACCAACATCAAAATCAACACTGCTATTATCGGCCCCATCCTCCCCATCATTGTCATGTCACAATCACCTGTCCCATCCTTCACCTTTTGAATGACACTTCACAATGACATAGGGCTGATAGCCTTTACAAAGTGTCCAGCTGCAACATGAATTGAGTGCTCCATGCACCTATTGTATGATGCATGGTTACATGCTGCATGTTAGCATCTGTTGTTTTAGCTTGTGCTATGTCAGAGCAACACTCCAGAGCTCCTTTCATTGTTTCTAGAGTCTTGTGGAGTTGTGTCACACTCCACAAGCTCTGTCATTGTTCCTAGAGCCTTGGGGCTCTGTATTGTGTCAGGGGAACACTCCAGAACCACTGTCATTGTTCTGGGAGTCTCCTACTTTGTGTTTGTGTCTTTTCCTTTTCTAGTCTTCTATTGTCCTTGTATCTATATATACTGTAGTGGATTGGGAATTTCCCCTCAGTCTCATTCCCTCCACTGCAGTCCCCTTGGTGCTTTGTCACTCAAGGGCCCTTTGAGTTGTGTCTTTTAACAGCATCATATCCAGCAAATAGGATCACCGATGGCTTACCTGACCCAACATCCAATAGGGTCCCAACATAGCCCATCCGGATCAACTTCCTTTCCAACAAACTTCATACATGTATCATTATTTGATGCATTATCATGATGTTGCCCACCCGATCTGAAAGGATTGCTAGATCAGAAAGACAGTTCATTAATAATATTACCCACCTTATGGCAAATCCCATAATGATCAACAGCCTGCTTGAGGATCTTTGACATGTTGGCTCTAGAATGGTTGCCCTGGACATGTGCAAAAGCAAGTTGCTCCATCCTCACAGTCCATTCTTGCAGGCATTCGGGTGGAGAGTCAATATAATGGCCGGTGACTGAAAGATATGGCTTACCGTTGCCTGCAGTCCATGTGTCAAATGTAATTGAAATTTGCCCAGGAGTATTCTGACCCCAGCATAAGTTCCGAGCTCAAATAAATGAAAGTATAGTACATTACCTAAAGTTTGAGGCAAACCCGTTCCTCAACAGCAATTGCCCGCTCAAGTATTTCCTTTCAAAGCTTGGTTCGATGTGGAATATCCTTGTCTTCCAGCGAGGGGTGGATGTACATGAGTAGTTGGCGGAATGGGTGCCTATCAACAAGCTGGAACACCTTCAAATTTCAAAGGAATTTAGGTAGCATTTGTCTGAGATGAGGAAAGATATGCACATTATCCACCGAAACCACCAGTTCGATGATGTAGTCCAGTAATCCAGCTTGTGTAAATGGCAGCGAGTGAGGTTGGTTTGTAATGATGCTATCCAGTGTACCCTGGCACATGCTACATAACATGATCAGAAACAAGTAACAATAAAGACAAGTGTGGACTAACAGTCCAGTGTTTTGTTGTGATTTCAGGGTGGCATGCTGATAAACAGGGATTCCCAGCATCTCACATTGTTCCTTATACACTTTAAAGTGGTCTTTATAACTATGCCCAAAATATGCATCAGACTGCGTCATAGACATTAAGAATGCAGAACTTACTGAGATATATGTGTGCAAAGGGTTGATACACCACCGGTAAAGAATGTATGTCTTGCAGCAATGCCTGCTTTCCTGATACACTTGTTAGAGCTTTATATCATAGAAAAAGATTTTCAACTTACTTGCAAAGCATGCATAGATGCCCCTTCTCCGGTTTTCCAGTGTCCAAATTTAGATGGTTGGAATCTGCAGTAAATACTGTGCGGACATCAGCAGTTCTCTCAGTTTTGGGTCGGTACTTGAGCTATATGCATCATATGCAACAAGATGTGCAAAATATTTCAGTATATCATGTCAACAAACATTGAAGAAATAACAAACTTTGCAATCTGTATCTCCAAGTGCCTTGATTGATGTGTAGTTAGCCTCAGCATCTTCGTCACTGGAATCACTGCTGTCCACTTCCTCTGTTGGCTCGAAAGGGTTGATGTCGACATCACCTGCATCTTCCATTTTGTTGAAAAACACAACTCAAAGGGCCCTTGAGTGATAGAGCACCAAGGGGACTGCAGTGGAGGGAATGAGACTATATTAGGGGGAAAAGAGCGAAGCTACTAACCTGCAGTGGAGGGAATGAGACTGAGGGGAAATTCCCAATCCACTGCAGTATATATAGATACAAGGACAATAGAAGACTAGAAAAGGAAAAGACACAAACACAAAGTGGGAGACTCCCAGAACAATGAAAGTGGTTCTGGAGTGTTCCCCTCACACAACACAGAGTTCCAAGACTCTAGGAACAATGACTGAGCTTGTGGAGTGCAACACAACTCCACAAGACTCTAGGAACAATGAAAGGAGCTCTGGAGCGTTGCTCTGACACAGCACAAGCTACAACAACACATTTTGTCTTCAGTTTCAGTATTGGTGGCACTGTTGTCACTGTCTTTGATACCCTGTTGCATGCAGCTATGCTTCTGAGCAACCTTGTGGGCAGCACTAGTATCTGTAATCTTCCACTTTAAACTTGAAGAAGTAACAGAAGTGCATGCCTCAGTGTTGTCAGGGTCAGTGACCCTCTTGGATGGGCGGGTAGTATGACCAGATCGACAGAACCCAGCTGTTGAGTTGCCAGAAGGGAAAAAGTGGTCTAGGGTTGTTGGTTTAAATAAGGAAGGTGATACCAGATGATCAGATGCAGAAGAATCTCCAAAGATAGGGACCACATTATTGGTGTCATTGTACCATATGATTTTGGATGGCGAAAGGAGATTTCCATCTCCATCTTGAGCACAGCCAAGGTTGGCCATAGTCAAATGAGACATGACTGCAGGGGAAGCATAGACAGTGGAGCAGTGGGAAGGTGGGACAAAGGCACTGGGTGTGAGGAGGGCGATGAGTTATATGCACACAGGACTTTTGAGGAGTGAACCGGACATGTATTTCTGCAGCAAAAAATGAGGGTTTTTATATGAAGGACAAGATACCTACACATTCATTTAGTGTTCAAGTCCATAAATGGTACCCTAAATGACCAGAGCCAGAATGGTTGGCAGAACTCACCTTGAGACCTCTGCACCTTTGCTTTCCATGCTCTTTGTGCATTTTTAATTTGTTTTTTCATAATATGCTTCTTACATAAGGCATAGCACGAGTCGACTCACAGGTAACCCAGATCCTTGCACATAGGTACTCACACTCTGAAAACCAATACCCAGATCTGTATGAGTATTCTCATACGGGTACTCAGATCCATGGGTCAAAAACCCACAAGTATGCACAGGTATATGGGTACTCACAACAGCTATGGATTAGCAAGTACCTATGGGTACATAGTTGAGTACCTGTATAATTACAGACTAATTTATTGTATAATATGCATCACTATTACCCCTTACCCTTATTCTCACCCTCACCCTCACCCTAACACCCTTACTGGGTGACCAGGTCACCCTAACTAGTGTTTAAGGGTCCGGTTAGGTCTGGTTTTTAACCCTAAAATGCCATAATCACAACTGCAACTGGTTGCCTTGATTACAAAATAATACCATAACCGGACTGGACCACAGACAACTGGTTACCATTGGTCCGGTTGTGTTTCACCATCGGTTGCAATCGGTCAAACCATGACCGATTGCCAACCTGTAATGACTGGTTCAGACCGGTCATTACTGTCTACTCATATTGTTGAATGTCTTTGAATATATGCATAATATCTTAATATATTCATCATGGAATTACATGCTAATTCGACATGGAACAATCAACTATGATACAAAACCCTCTGCTGGCAATCTCTGATTGGACATGGGTGTCACAGCATTGCAGATACACATCGAGGGTGTGCATATAATGTGGGTGGGCATCCTATGTGCACGTCGAAGGTATGGGCATGGGCGAGGGCATCGAGGTGTCCTGTGTGGGCGTCGAGGGCGTGGGCATTGAGGCATCCTGTGTCTGTGTCGAGGGTATGTGCATGTGCGTACATCGAGGGTGTGTGCATGCATGTGCATGTCGAGGATGTGCACTTGCATCCGGCGAGCGTGTAGGTCTCGAAGAGAAGAGACACATGTGCGTTGAAGGCATACATGTGGGTGTCCAGCGCATGTCTGTGAGCATGAGGGTCATGGGCGAGGATATGTGCGTGGGGCACGAAAGCCACATCAAGGTTAAGGTCAAAAGCTGTTAGTGAAGGGGAAGTAGCTGTCGATGGCAAATACTTACCTGACAAGACACTGCAGGGGGGTGGGAGTAGGCATGGATGAATGCAGGGGGGGTCGCATGCGTTGAAGGCGTACATGTGGGTGTCCAGCACATGTGCATGAGCATGGGCGTCATGGATGAGGATACACACATGGGGCACAAAAGCCACATCGAGGTTAAGGTCAAAAGCTGTCAGCAAAGGGGAAGTAGCTGTCGATGGCAATTACTTACCTGACAAGACACTGCAGGGGGGTGGGCATAGGCATGGATGAATGCAGGGGGGGTTGCATGCATTGAAGGCGTACATGTGGGTATCCAGTGCATGTGCGTGAGCGTGGGCATTATGGGCGAGGATATGTACATGGGGCACGAAAGCGACATCGAGGTTGAGGTTGAAAGCCATCAGTTAAGGGCATCAGCATTGGCAATGAAGTGATAGTCAGTGAGGGGCAAGATATCAGGGTTTGTAGTCACATACCTGAGAAGTACCTGTTGAAAAACGCGACTCAAAGGGCCCTTGAGTGACAGAGCACAAAAGGGGACTGCAGTGGAGGGAATGAGACTATATTAGGGGGAAAAGAGCGAAGCTACTAATGTTGTTGTAGCTTGTGCTGTGTCAGAGCAACGCTCCAGAGCTCCCTTCATTGTTCCTAGAGTCTTGTGGAGTTGTGTTGCACTCCACAAGCTCAGTCATTGTTCCTAGAGTCTTGGAACTCTGTGTTGTGTGAGGGGAACGCTCCAGAACCACTTTCATTGTTCTGGGAGTCTCCCACTTTGTGTTTGTGTCTTTTCCTTTTCTAGTCTTCTATTGTCCTTGTATCTATATATACTGCAGTGGATTGGGAATTTCCCCTCAGTCTCATTCCCTCCACTGCAGGTTAGTAGCTTCGCTCTTTTCCCCCTAATATAGTCTCATTCCCTCCACTGCAGTCCCCTTGGTGCTCTGTCACTCAAGGGCCCTTTGAGTCGCGTTTTTAAACAACTAACCTGCAGTGGAGGGAATGAGACTGAGGGGAGATTCCCAATCCACTGCAGTATATATAGATACAAGGACAATAGAAGACTAGAAAAGGAAAAGACACAAACACAAAGTGGGAGACTCCCAGAACAATGAAAGTGGTTCTGGAGCGTTCCCCTCACACAACACAGAGTTCCAAGACTCTAGGAACAATGACTGAGCTTGTGGAGTGCAACACAACTCCACAAGACTCTAGGAACAATGAAAGGAGCTCTGGAGCGTTGCTCTGACACAGCACAAGCTACAACAACACTCCCCCATGTCAGTGCATATCTCCAGAGTCCTGAATGGTACCAAGACCAAGCATCTTGGCACATTTCTGCACCTTGAGGCGATCCAGGGCCTTAGTGAAAATGTCTGCAGCCATATCCCCTGTTGCAACAAAGGTGGGCGCAATAAGACCATCCTGAACTGCATCCCTGAGCCAGAATAAGCGAAGAGAGAGATGCTTCATCTTCCCATGATGCTCTGGGTTCTTGCTCACTGCAATGGCGGACTGATTGTCCATCCTGAGCAGTGATGGTCCAGAGACTTCCTGCCCAATCTCCCCCATGAACTGGCGCATCCAGAGGATCTCCTTGCCTGCCTCAACAGCAGAGATGTGCTCTGCTTCAGTGGTAGACAGTGCAACCAAGGGCTGAAGCTTGGAGCTCCAGGAGACTGCTCCAGAGCCAATCTTGACCACATAGCCACCAGTGGACTTGCCATTGTCAGGATTGCCTCCATGATCCGCATCAGAGTAGGTGATGAAGGGCTCAGGCGAATCAGATGGCTGGTAGATGATGCAGTGATCAATTGTGCCCTTCAGATAGCGCAGGACATGCTTGGCTGCTTGCCAGTGAGCTGGGCCAGGATTGGAGTTGAATCTGGCAAGAACTCCTGCAGCATAGGCGATGTCTGGCCTTGTAGTGACAGCCAGATACATGATTGACCCCACAACTGAGACATAGGGACATTGGCGCATTTCTGAGACTTCTGCATCATTCTGGGGTGACATGGAGGTGGAAAGGCGTGATCCAGGGTTCAATGGAGTGGACACATGCTTGCAATCCTGTAAACCATGCTCCTGAAGGAGATTGGCGATGTGCTGGCTCTGGGAGAGGTAGAGGCGATGATTGGGGCGATCTCTGTGGATTTCCATGCCAAGGAGCTGAGTGGTGGGGCCCAAATCTCGAAGCTTGAAGTGCTGAGAGAGCTCCAGAACAATGGAGTCAATCTGGGCTGCATCTGTGCCAGCAAGCGTGATATCATCCACAAAGACAGGCATTAGAATCCTGACATCATCTCTGTGGTAGATGTAGAGCCCATGGTCGGATTGGACGCGATTGAAGCCCATAGAAGTGAGGACAGAGTGAAGAGTCTTGTTCCAAACCCTGCCAGCCTGCTTCAGTCCATAGAGCGACTTCCTGAGCCTGCAGACATGGTCTGGACCACCAACTTCAAATCCCTCAGGCTGCTGCATGTAGATCTCTTCCTCAAGGGTGCCATTGAGATAGGCATGGGAGATGTCCACAGAGCGAAGCTCAAGGTCCTCGAGCGCAGCAATGGCTAGGATGGTGCGGATGGTGGAGTAGCGCACAGTGGGGGCGAAGGTTTCCTTGAAATCAAAGCCAGGGCGCTGAGAATAGCCTTTGGCAACCAGCCTGGCCTTGTAGCGGTCCAGGGAGCCATCAGCATTGTGCTTGACCTTCATGAACCATCTGGAGCCAATTGCACGCTTCCCAGGGGGCAATTTGACGACATCCCAGGTGCCATTGACGCTGTGAGCATCCATCTCCTCCTCACATGCTGTGTGCCATAGCTGCGCCTCAGGACGCTGCTGTGACTGCTTGTAAGATGTGGGCTCAATGACAGAGGCTGAGTGCGCATTGAGGAGGTCAATGGGGTCATCTGAGTCGTCATCCTCTTCATCAGAGGATGGAATGGCTGGAGTGGGCTCCCTGATCTGCCTGTAGCGCTGTGGGACTGCCCATTGCTCTGGGAGCCACTCAGAACGTGGTCTCTTGTTGCGCTGAGGGCGAGAGTGAAGTGCTGGAGGTGCAGGGACAATGGGAGGAGTAGGAGGCGGAGAGATGGCCCTTGGAGGCGAAGGTGAAGGTGAAGAAGGAGGAAGTGAGAGATATGTGGATGGAGGGGTCTCAGAGCGCACAGGACGCTGTGGAGAAGCAGCAGAGCAAACAGGGGTGTGTTGATGAGCAGTAGTGCGAACAGAAGGCTGTTCAGAAGCAGTAGAACCATCCCCCCCATGAACAGGCATCTGTGAGCGTCCCAAGTCGCCTAGATCATCTGTGAAGTCATCTAAGGTCTCAGGGAGGTGCATAAGGGGAGGGGAGGGCGTCTCAAGCAATGAATCAGGAGGAGGGGGTGGTAATTGAGGAGCTGAGTGTCTTTGAAGCATGAAGAAGCGCTCATCAAAGTCAGCACGCTCTGAAATGACTGCCTTCCTTGTCTCTGGGTTGTAGAACTTCCACCCCTTGTACCCCTGGGGGTATCCAATGAAGATGCACTTCTCCATGTGCGCTCCCAGGCTCCCCAGTGGACGCTTGTCTCTCTGGATCAAGACATAAGCTGTACAACCCCAAACACGCAGGTGGGAGAGGTCTGGCTTGGTCCCAAGGAATGCCTCATGAGGAGTGACTCCCTGAAGCGCAGCAGTGGTGAATCTGTTGCTGACATGGATGAAAGAGGACAGAGCTTCGCCCCAGAAGGAGGGAGGCACCCCAGACTCATACAGCATTGAAATGACGCCTTCCTCCATGGATCTGTTCGCCCTCTCAGCTACACCATTCTGCTGAGGTCTGTTCCTGACAGTGTGCTGTCTCTGGATGCCATGATCGATGCAGAACGCCTCAAACTCTCTAGACATGTATTCCCCACCCTTGTCATCGCGCAGGGAGCCCAGTCTTTCACCAGTGACGTTCTCAGCCCAAGATTTGAACTGCTTGAACGCAGCAAATGTCTCAGACTTGTGCTTCAAGAGATAAACTGCTTTGAAGCGAGAGAAGTCATCAATGAATGACACCCAGAAGCGATAGCCCTGGTTGGTGGAGACCTTCACAGGACCATGCACATCGCTGTGGACAAGCTGGAGGGGTCTGGTGGCTCTAGAGTGCGAAGTGGGGAAGGGATCTGCATGCATCTTTCCAGCTTTGCAGGCTTCACATACTG
Organism: Russula ochroleuca; assembly: GCA_015178965.1. Lineage (NCBI taxonomy): Eukaryota > Fungi > Basidiomycota > Agaricomycetes > Russulales > Russulaceae > Russula > Russula ochroleuca. Next base: position 44,409 of record WHVB01000045.1, on the reverse strand, counting down.
GATCAGGGTCAGCTTGTGCATCAAGCCTGAAACCCGTCACCAGGTTGCCTGACAAGAGCTTCTTCACCCCTGCCAAGTGATGGTGGCAGAGGCGACGATGCCAGAGGTCTAGATCAAGTGGGAGAGTGATGGTGGAGGAAAGTGAAGCGAACTCCTCAACAGGAACTGACTCCCCAACAAGGAATGCAGCATTGGTAGAGGGTGAGATCTTGGCTTGGAACATGGTCTGGGCACCTCTGATGAAGTTCAGGGTGTCCTTCTCAATGGAGACAGAGAAATGGCGATGCATGGTGAGGTAAAGAACAGAGAATAGATTGGAGGAGAGAGAGGGAACATATAGAACATTGGTGAACTCTAGTGGCGCCTTTTCCTGCCCTTCTATCACAGGAATGAACCTCACAGACCCAATCCCTTCAGAGTACAGCACAGAGCCATCAGCAATGCGAATTGGGATGCAATGAGGCTTCATATTGCGCATCCAATGGCGATTGAATGTCATATGAGCTGAGGCACCTGTGTCTGCATTCCAGGATGAGTGAGGCTCAGATTGAGTGACAGATGAGAGGGCACTTGCTGAGGCAATGGAGGCGGACTGTGGAGCACTGGGAGTGGGCTGGGATGAAGTGGTGGCAGGGGCAGCTGTGGATGATGAAGGAGGGGATATCTGACGCATCAGCTTGTCCTTTAGGAAGCATTTAGCCTCAAGATGGCCAAGGCGAGAGCAGAAGTCGCATTTTGGGCGATTCTGGGGCTTGTTGGACGCATCCTGAGTTTGTGATGAAGAGGAAGATGGGGTGGGAGCTGGGGATGGCTTCTGAGACGTTCTCTGTGATGCTGAGTGTGCAGAAAATGCTGTGGAGGTTCCAGACAGATTGGAGCGCGTCTGGTCCATGTTTCGGAGCGATTGGATCACAGACTGCTTGTCAAACTTGTCCAGGACAGAGATGGTCCTCACAACATCATCAAAGGAGTGGGGAAGCGCTCTAATGATGGCCATGACAGCCAGCTCATCATAGAGGTTGGTGAGAGTGAATGTGGAAGGGGAAAGTGATTTGATGATCCTGATCTGCTCATCCACCCTGTTGATGAGTGCCTCCAGGGATTCAGAGTCCCTCTTTTGCACATCTAGGAGGGCATGGTACGCATTGAAGCGTGGTGCAGTGCGCTGCTGAATGAAGGAGGTCCTGAGGGTGTCCCAGATCAAAAGAGGGTCGTCTTCACAGTCCCTGATGAGCACCCTGAGATCAGAAGAGATGGCAGTCTTGAGGGCTCCAGCAGCCTTCTCAGCCTTGATCTCCCAGCGCTCTAGCTTGTCTTCATCAGCAGGAACAGCAGGAGAGGTCACAGCACCAGTGGAGTCCCTGACTTCAGGCTGTGAGGCTGGTTTCTTCTCTAGACCAGAGACCAAGCGCCATAGACCATTGAGCTGAAGCCAGGACTTCATGTCATCAGCCCAGGAGCGATAATTTTCACTTGTGAGAGAAGAGATGGAGGAGATGGAGGGCTCCTTAGAGGAGGACATGATGGATGTGGATGGCAGTGATGAGATGAGGGTGAGGAGTGTGAAAGTGGGTGTAACTTGAGCAGGACTCGAGGGAATGGCTTCAAAATGAAGGAGACGCGTGGAGAGTGTGTGTAGACGCGAGTGGCTTAAAGACGTCGCGGGCCAGGGCCCATAACCTGTTGAAAAACGCGACTCAAAGGGCCCTTGAGTGACAGAGCACCAAGGGGACTGCAGTGGAGGGAATGAGACTATATTAGGGGGAAAAGAGCGAAGCTACTAACCTGCAGTGGAGGGAATGAGACTGAGGGGAGATTCCCAATCCACTGCAGTATATATAGATACAAGGACAATAGAAGACTAGAAAAGGAAAAGACACAAACACAAAGTGGGAGACTCCCAGAACAATGAAAGTGGTTCTGGAGCGTTCCCCTCACACAACACAGAGTTCCAAGACTCTAGGAACAATGACTGAGCTTGTGGAGTGCAACACAACTCCACAAGACTCTAGGAACAATGAAGGGAGCTCTGGAGCGTTGCTCTGACACAGCACAAGCTACAACAACATTATCACACATCCCCATCTAGAGATGAATGTGCTTGGAAGTACAGACCCCAGAGCTCCTTAGTATTTATTTTTCTTGCAATCGACATGAGCTAGGCTCAAATTTCCTTAGAAACCAGCAATGAACTATTTTGCGATGGTCAAATACAGACATCCCATTCCCTGCACTCACCCATTATTGTTGAGCCTCACTGAGGCATTTAATGAGTCTAGCAAATCTCCAAACATAGGCTCTGTCTCTGAGGATGACCCAAGGGTGTTGAGAAACCCATACTATACTTCACCCAAAGACTTCCCAGTGATGAACATGCATTTATCCGGCCAAAATGGTGTGCCTCAACTCTCTGAGTCTCTGATCAGTGCCTTACAAAATATCTGCAGCCGACAGCCCAAAATGTATGCCCTACAAGCCTCAAGACAACTCAGTGGTAAGTGTTAAAAAACGCAACTCAAAGGGCCCTTGAGTGACAGAGCACCGGGGGACTGCAGTGGAGGGAATGAGACTATATTAGGGGGGAAAAGAGCGAAGCTACTAACCTGCAGTGGAGGGAATGAGACTGAGGGGAAATTCCCAATCCACTGCAGTATATATAGATACAAGGACAATAGAAGACTAGAAAAGGAAAAGACACAAACACAAAGTGGGAGACTCCCAGAACAATGAAAGTGGTTCTGGAGTGTTCCCCTCACACAACACAGAGTTCCAAGACTCTAGGAACAATGACTGAGCTTGTAGAGTGCAACACAACTCCACAAGACTCTAGGAACAATGAAAGGAGCTCTGGAGCGTTGCTCTGACACAGTGATCAGTCATCTACCTATCATACACTGTCAGCATGATGCACATATCAGTAATCCAGCTAGGACCATCAGTCAGCAGTACAGTAAGAATCTCAGTCATGCAATCCAAATCGATGAGTCAAGTGCATATAGTACGAGTCATGGGATCACGTGATCCCAGCCAGTCCGTCAGTCTACAGAACACCTCGCCTCCCTCCATGCCAGAAGTGGAGCTTATCAAGTCCCCAGTCCTTTTCCAGTCTGGGGAACTGGACCTCAAATCACTACTCTTGCCATACCAGAGATGGAGCTTATCACCTCCCCCCCCCTCACTCACATGCTGCATCAACACCCTCACTCACACACTGCACTGACACCCCCTCCCTCACATGCTGCATCAACACCCCCTCACCTTGCATGCCACATCAATGCTCCCTCTCTCACGCTGCATTAACACCTTCTCCCCTACATTGCATCAATGCCCCCTCCCCTGTGTGCTGCATTGATGCCCCTGTGCTGTGTCAATGCCCCTAGCATCTGTGTGCATGTGTCTGTGCTGATGTTAAGCCCACAGCAGGGCTTTGTGCACACCTAATGAAATAGGAAGGTGTGCAGTCCGAGGCATACCGAGGCACGTGATCTGACTCCTGAGAGGTGTGTTGATTGTTATAGCACAATCACTAAACTTTGAAGGTAAGGTCCGCCTTTAAGGACCTTAGAATGTAGATGGAAGAGATGAAAGGGGCCGTGCAGTGAACAGGAGTGAACAAGAGGCTGCAATTGCAAAGCAAAGTCGAGCTTAATGCTCAACTGTTTGTATAGAGTCCTATATATACAGGTTCAAACCTAGTATGACTAATAGTCCTAGAACTGGTTGCTAAGCCAGTTTGTAAGTACTCAGTCATCATCAGTCATCAACCTATAGTACACTGTCAGCATAATGTGCATATCAGTAAGCGAGCCAGAGTCATCAGTCAATGTATAGTAAGGGGCATCAGTCATCCAGTCCAGAAGATGAGTCAGGGTTGCAATTGTAGTGAGTCATGGGGTCACATGACCCCAGCCAGTCCATCGGTCCATCAAACACCTCACCTCTCTCCATACCAGAGGCAGAGCTTATCAGCTGATTAGGGACAGTAATATAGTGTGACTAGATTAGGGTTAATAGTATAATGTGACTAGATTAGATTAGAAGTATAGTGTGATTTGATTTGATTTGATTTGATTTGATTAGATTATAAATAAAAATGTGTTTTGATTATAAATTAGGTGTAATTATGAATTTATTTATAATTTTATTTAACTTAATTAGGGTGTAACATGGGTTTATGTAAACCTGCAGTAATTGCCCTACAGTTTTCACAGGTATGGGTGCAGTGTCAGTTTTCTGCACCTTTGGCAATACTGTACCCATTTTGGTGGTGTCATGGGTTGGCATGGGCTTTTAGCAGTAAAAGTTAATTCCTCTACTATAAATACAAAGTAGACTATTTATTGACTATTTATTGAAGTTGGAGTGGTAAGTGTTAAGGTGCAGAAGTGGATATCATAAAGTGCCCCATTATTAAGGCTGAGAATGATGGGTGTGTCTTTGGGCAAGGGTACATAGGGAGCAAACACATGCAAGAATGGTGCTGGTACCAGTCTGCAGTTGGCTGAAGGGGTCTGTGTTGTCCAATCTTCATGCATGCTCCAACACACTTGCTTCTGGGCTTTGTCACCGCTGCTTACACGACGATAATGTATAGACTCTGGTGATGGTGACAAGGCTTTCTGCGGCCGCCTTCTGGCTGGAGGTGTGGGAAATAGATGATATTGTCCGCATAAGACGGACAGGAGACTCAACTTAGTGACCTAGAGTCACGGTTGAGTCATATTTATATGGGAATACAGGGGTACGGGGCACAGGGCACAGAACACGGCAAATCAGCGCTGCAGACATGCATACATAGGGCCGGGTCACTAAGCGACCTGTATAGTCCATCCACATCCAACAAGGCGTACTTTCATATATACTTATTGGGGGGGACTTACCACTCTCCTGGGTCATACCACTCCTCTGGATCATCCAGCTCCATTGGGTCGTCCTCGCGGCTGACATCCCCGTCAATCGAGGCAGGGAAGTCCCAGGGTCGAGGGGACGGTAACATCACCCTCCAGTTAGATGTGAGTGTGACCACACGTGGCATAGCGGATGATCCCCTCCCCGTGGTGCTGGTTGTGGCGGTTGGTGTCGTTGCCTGCGAGGTGGGCGAGGGTTTCCCCGGCATTGGTGGCGCGGAGTCAGCGGCGGCAGTTGGCAAGGGTGTTGCGGGTCTCGGCCTCCTTGGCCTCGAGGGCATGGATGTGGGTGGCGATATGGGTGAGTTTGGTGTCGACATGATGGTAGCAGCAGATGTTGGTGTAGAGGCCCCAGTCCTGGGTGGGCATAGACCTCTGTAGTAAAGACAGGGTCATCAGGGCCTCCCATGGTACTGGTGGCATGGGGAACAGGGCCATCAAGAAGCTGGATGTAGGGGGCGATGCAGTGGTCATTGCTGCCGCCTTGGAGGGGGATGGAGAAGTAGTGGAGCTGCCCGTTGTTCTCAACAAATCTGTCAGGGGCCTCAGACTGGAGACCTGTCAGAAGGTCCGCCCTCGGGGGTTGGGCGGCCAGGCATCGGATGGTGAGGTCGGCAAGGTGCAGGGACTCGGTTTGGGTGTTATGCTCGAGTTGGAGGTTCCTGGCCCTGAGGGCGAGGATATTGCATTGGTCCTTGCTCTGCTCGAGCTCCATAGCCTGTTCTTTGGCCATAATCCGAACAGCTTCCATCCGGTCTTCGGTGCGCTTGGCAGTGAGGACGAGACCGCAGACCATGCGGAGGAGAACTGGAGCTGTGAGGGCGTGGGCTTGTCCTTCAACAATAGTGCTAACAGCTCGGGGCGATAGGGGTATGGCTGGCTGTGCAGTGCCGATGGCGAGGTCCACTGCAAGGACCCTTGTTGTGTTAGTGGGCGCAGTGTCCTCAACAAGAGGAAGGGTTCCAGTGGGACTGGTCGTCTGGTAGGGGGTCCCTGGGGTGGGGATGTAGAGGGCTTCGGTGGAGGCATGGGACTTGGTGGGTGAGGTTGGGAAGTACTCGGTGAGGTCTTCAGCTGCAGAGATATGGATGGTCTGGTGGGGCATGGTAGTTTGGGATGTGGGAGGAGGATGGTAGTTCGAGTCCTCAGACCCCTCCTTTTATGTGGTTGGGCAAGGGGGTGGCCCCTGTGATATGACTCGATCAGTGCTGGGGCATGCACTTGGTCGGCTGGTTCCCATGTGTTGTCTGCATGTGGGTACCCTTTCCATTTGAGGAGATATTGCAGGGTCTTCCCCTTCCCATAGAGATGGTGATTAACAATGGCCTCGACTTCGTATTTGTGTTCCCCCTTGATCAGTTCGGGGGGTGGTTTGATGTAATTGGGTCCGTGTTGCGGGGTTTCGTGGTATGCCATAAGGAGGCTGGCATGGAACACGTTGTGGATTTTCCAGGCGTCGGGTAGTTGGAGTTGATATGCCACCGGCAATATCTGTTTGGTGATGCAGAAGGGGCCATGTTGCTTTGGGGCTAGCTTGGGGGTCTGGAAGGGTAATTGGAGGCTCTTGGCCTCGAGCCAGACCTCTTGGCTGGTCTGGAACTGGGGTGGTGGCGTCTGGCGGGCGGTACAGTTGATAGCTTCGATCGCTTGTGCACACCTTTTGAGGGCGGTTTGCTTCCTGTTTTCCACATGTTGGTTAAGCAACGGGGGGGGGGGGTCCACGGGGTGGAGGCGAGGCACATAGCCGAGTAGGGCCTCTGAGGGGGCGATGTTGATGGTGGCATTTTTGTGATTGTTATGCACCATGGTGGCTATCCCCAGCCAGTCGCTCCAGTCGGTCTGGGTGCTATTGATGGTCAGGCGGAGATATTGCTCCACCCATTGATTGGTTCTCTCTGATAGTCCGTCTGTCTGGGGGTGGAACACTGAAGACACATTTTGTTTGATCCCTAGTTGTTGGGCGAGGGCCTTTGCAAAGAGGGATGTGAATTGGGGGTCTCTGTCAGATATGATCTTGCTGGGTAGGCCAAACCATCGGTAGATGTTGTCGTAGTATAGTTTCGCTACCTCTTGTCCGGTGATGGTTGTTTTGCAGGGGAGGAACACAGCTGCCCTTGTGCATCTGTGGTCTACTATTGTGAGGATGGCATCATATCTGTTGCTGTTTGGGAGCTGGGTGATCAGGTCCATGGCTATGATTTGGAAGGGCAGGGCATCAGTCAGTGTGGGGATTTGGTAGAGGGGTACTTTTGCCTGTTTTGTGAGGTTCTTGTTCTGTTGGCATTTTGCACATCCTTTCACGTATTGTGCGATCCATTCGTTCATATTGGGCCACCAGAAGTGCTGGCAGATGGCTGTTATGGTGGGGTCTCGCCCTTGGTGTCCTCTGGTTTCCAGGTCGTGGAATTGGTGAAGGATCTCTTTCTTTAGGGTGTCGTCTGGTGGGACAGCAATCCTCCCTCGTACATGCCAGTGTCTTGGGTTGTTGTTGTTGTGCGAGTAGTTCATGGTTGCTTGGTGGTGTTTGATCCATTGTGTGGTTTCAGAGGGGTGCTTCCGTTGTGATATCCCTATTTGCTGCTCTAGTTCCCGCCACTCGTCTTTGGGGTCCTCGGTGGTGGACAGTCTGATGAAGGCATCAGGGTGGAGAAGGATCATGTCTTTGTTGTCTGTGTCGCCTTTGTCTACCCCTGGTGGTCGGGAGAGTAGGTCTGCCGAAGTATGGAGCTTCCCTGGTATGTGTTGGATTTTTAGGTGGTACTCCTGGAGCTCTGCAAACCAGCGCGCTACTCGGCGGTTTACCTTCTGTGGGGATTTCCAGTAGGTGAGGTTCGCATGGTCGGTGAGGACCGTGACTGGGATCATTGATCCTGCTAAGTGGGGTTGCCAGTGGGCCAGGGCTTTCATCAGTGCCAGGAGTTCCCTTTCATAGATGTCGTAGTTGCATTTGGTTGGCATGAATGTCGCGGAGTAGTAGGCTATGGGGTGTTTGGTTGGTGAGGTTTTCCTGGGGTGTTTTTCTCCCTCTTGTAAGAGTACGGCTCCCACGCTGTATGCAGACACGTCTGTGGCGAGGAAGAATGGCTTGGTGTAGTCAGGTTGGCGCAGGATTGGGTTCTGACACATGTGTGTCTTGAGGGTTTTGAAGGCTTTGACTTGGGGTTCTTCCCATGTAAATGGTGTTGCCTTCTTTGTTAGGTGGATCAAGGGTCTTGCAATCTTCAAGTAGTCTTTGATGAAGTATCGGTAGTACCCTGTAAAGCCTAGGAAGGCTCTGACGTCTCTGACTGTTTGTGGGGGTTTCCAGTCTGCCACTCCTTGTACCTTGGCTGGGTCCATGCAGATGGTGTTATGGCCCAGGATGACTCCTAAGAATTCGACTTCCTTTTGCTCGAAGATGCATTTCTCTGGTTTGAGTGATAAGCTCTGCCTCTGGTACGGAGAGAGGTGAGGTGTTTTACGGACCGACAGACTGGCTGGGATCACATGATCCCATGACTCACATACGATACACGCATGGCTCCTCGACTGGACTGGCTGACTGAGGCTCTTACTGTACCGATGACTGATGACCTTGATTAGGCTGACTGATACGTGCATCATGCTGACAGTGTACTATACGATGACTGAGCATGACTGATGGACTGACAAACCGAGTTACCAATCGGTTATAAGGACTATTAGTCATACCTGATTCGAACCTGTATATATATGACTTCGTACAGATAGTTGAGCCTTAAGCTTGACTTTGCTTTGCAATCGCAGCTCCTTGTATACTCCTGCTCCTTGTGCGGCCCTCTCCGCTCTTCCATCTACCTTTCGAGGTCCTTAAAGGCGGATCTCACCTTCGGAGCTTAGTGATTGTGCTATAACAATCAACACGCACCTCAGGAGTCTGATCACGTGTCACGGCACGCTTCGGACCGCACACCTTCCTCTTCGATCAAGTGTGCACGAAGCCCCGCTGCAGGCTTAACACAAGTCGAGCTTCTCCTTAAGCCAATCTGGCTGACATACTACTCGACCTCGGAAGAAAGCAAAAGCTCTCAAAGAGCCCCGACATCAGGTTCAGAAATAGAACCACCGACGACCTCCCTATAGAAATACAGGGAAAGGCCTTCTGGCTAGAATCACAGACCGAGGGACGATCAGCATATCACCTCAAAGAAGGGTTATACACATACCCTGTTGAATACATCAACGGAACCTGGTACAAAATCAGTTGGACCATCGACAAGTGCTATGAAGTTAGCAGAGAAGATGAGATCAAAGATCCTCACGAGTCAGGATTAGGAACTAAAAGCCAACCGTTCCTACTCGCCCCGGATCTCGAACGAATCCACACAGAGATCACACAAGGAAGTGACGAAGCACCCGAAGTAAAAACCACTTCACCAGCCTCAGATCCAGACATCCCCACAACAGACCAGGCTCACGCACCCATCATCGAACAACTCACAGCAGCAATGGCAGCAATTGCCGTAGCCCACGTACAACTGGCACAGGTAGCCGGACCAGCACAGGTTCTACAACCAGCTGGAGGACAGCCAGTAGGAGGAGGACAACCCCAACAACCACCAGCCGGAGGACAACCCGACACCCGCCGGAGGACAACCAGGCGGCGGAGGTGGTGGCAGCGGAGGCCAACCCGCAGCTGGACAAGCAGCGGCCGCACCACCCTGTGGTGAAGCCCTCAAAGGAATGATTCCCCAAATCTTCCAAGGAGACAGGAAAGACACCAAACACTTCATGCAACAATTCAGAGCCTATCGTTTCCTTAACCGACACAACTCCACCTTTACAAACAAGGCAGAACAAGTAGCTTATGCCATCACCTTTATCAAAGGACCACTAGTCGATGATTGGGCGTACGATATGGCAGACCAACTATCTATCAAGGTAGAAGGAAACCCAACCACGGGAGATCCCCCGACACACGCAGAGAACGATCCAGCACTCTGGGAATGGTTCGCAAGAGCCTTCAGAGACGCCTTTACCGATTCCACCAAGAAACAAGATGCGTACTCTCGCCTCACAAAAATGGAACTGGATGTGGACAAAGTCGACTCTTCCATCACACTCTTCAAACGGCTCATCAGGGAAGCGGGGTGGGGACCAGACGCAGAAGGAACAATCAAACTGTTCCAAGACATCCTACCCGTCGGACTCCATCGTGTTATCCGTCAACAAGAAACCCTACCAGCAACCATGGAAGAGTGGTATGATGCGACCCGGAAGACAGTCCAAAGGTGGCAAGATCTTAACAACAACATCGGACCCAAAGGGGGACCTGGCCATATCTCAACCAGAGCTAATAGGATGCACAGCTACCAAAAGCCCTCTCCGCCAAAACGACAGAAAGATCCCAACGCAATGGACATCGATGCCATTCGCACCACTGGGAAATTAACAGATGAAGAACAAACCAAACTCATGAAAGATGGGAGATGCTTCCAATGCTGCAAACTGGGACATATGTCTAGAGCCTGCCCCGACAAAGGCAAAGGAAAAACCCCAGAACGACCTCATAGCTCCCAAGGGCAGTACACCAAAGAGAAACCCAAGGTCCGAGCTGCGGTGATCAATGAAGACGAGGAAGAGGAACAGCATAGTGAAGCTGAAACCTCGACCACCGCACCCCCTTCCTACACCAAAAAGGACATCCTCCAATACATTCGAGGGATGACTATCGAAGACCGAGAAAACCTCTATGAGGAACTCTTGGCAAAAGCGGATTTTTAAAGAGCTCAAAGCCGACAGTCTGGCTTAGAGTAACAGGATTGCAAGATACGATGTACATTAGGAAACTATCAACTCTGAATATGAATGTTTCCTTTTGCACCTCGCAATCCAAGGCCGACAAATCCGCTCTCACAGATAGCGGTGCTACCGACAACTTCATCGATGAAGACACCTGGAAACGACTTGGGATAGGATGCAAGGAATTGGCCAGACCAGTTACCGTCCACAATGTAGATGGCACAGAAAACAAGCAAGGAAAAATTACTCACTACTGCTGGCTCCGCATTGTCAAAGGAGAGAAGCACATGCTCCAACGGTTCTATATCACGAGCCTAGGAAAAGATCGCATCATTCTGGGATACCCCTTCCTATACAACTTCAATCCAAAAATCAACTGGAAGACAGGAAAAGTCTCGGGAGAACCAGTACAACTCCAAAGCAGCAGATACATGTATAGCGCCAAACACATCTTCTTCATGCAAAGGGAAGCGATCAAACAACTGGGAAAACCGGCGGAAGACGAAGCAATCTACATGCAACAAACCAATATCGCACAAGAATGGGCCCAAAAGGCAGATAAAGACAAAATCCATCTTACAGTGGACACCATTCCCAAGGAATACCGAAGACACCAAAAGGTCTTCTCTGAAGAAGAGGCACAACATTTCCCCCCGGCAAGATCAGAAGACATGACTATTAAACTAACTCCAGACGCACCTAAGGAGTTAAATTGCAAGGTATACCCCCTATCCAAAGACGAACGAGAACTCTTACAAAAATGGATTCTCGAAGAAGAAGAACTCGGGCAAATCTATGAAGGACCATCGCCCTACACGGCACCAGTTTACTTCATCAACAAAAAAGACAGCTCGGAGAAGAGAATCATCATGGACTACAGGCAGTTGAACAAGTACACAGTCAGAGATAACAATCCTCTGCCCAACATACAATCCGCACTGGAAAGACTGCACGGCAAACTACTTTTCTCCAAGTTCGACATTCGCTGGGGATACAATAACATACACATTGCCGAAGAGGACCAAACTAAGGCAGCGTTTAAAACCCCCCAAGGCACCTACATTCCCCGAGTCATGTATTTTGGCCTCACCAATGCACCACCCTTCTTCCAACGAACGATGCACCGAGACTTTCGCCCCCTACTTCAAAAATATCCTGAAAACCTAGGAAATTATATGGACGACTGGTGGGTGGCCACTGCCAACGACAAAGAAGGCCACCAACTACACAAGCAAATTGTCCACGACTTTCTTGACAAAATGGAAGAATGCTCCTACTTCCTAAAACCAAAGAAATGTCAATTTGAAAAGGAAGAAATGGAAATTCTTGGATGGCTAGTAGGAGGAGGACGAGTGTGCATCGACCCAGCTAAAGTGAAAGGGATCTCGGAATGGCCACAAACGCTCAAGTCCGTAGAAGAAGTAAGAAAAACCCTAGGTGTGTTAAGCTACCAGCAACCCTTCATCCAAGGATTTGTGTCCATAGCCCGACCTTTACACGACCTTACAAAAAAGGGAACTCCCTTCATCTGGACTGAAAGGTGTACAGAAGCACTAGACGAACTCATCACACGAGTAACCACTGAACCAGTCCTTTGGCACCCAAACCCAGCCAAACCATACAAACTGGAAGTCGATGCCTCTGCCTTTGCACTCGGCAGCATCCTTTACCAAAGGGACGACAACAACAAACAACAGGCAGTGGCCTACCATTCAAAGGCACTGAACGCAGCGGAAAGGAATTACTCTATTGGAGATCGAGAATTCCTAGCCATCATTGAAGGCCTTAAACGTATCCGACACCTCGTGATGGGATCACCCCACAAGCTGACAATCTATACAGACCACAACAATCTTCACTACTATCAACACCCTCAAAAGTTGAACTGATGCATGGCCCGCTACATCGTGTTTCTAGCAGATTTTGATTTCGAACTAGTCCATCTACCGGGAAAGAGGAATCAAGCCGACCCCCTCTCCCGACGACCTGATCACAACAATGGGTCGACAGACAACGAGGAGACTACAGCCCTGCCAAACGAACTCTTTGCCAGAGCAATCGAAATTTCTATCCTGAAACAACAAGTCCATCAACTACAGAAGACAAACAGCGAGCTATGCCAACAGTGGAAGAAGAAGCACAGTATTTACCAAGATGAGTGGAAGGTCTGGTGGAAAGCAGGATCGTTAGTGATCCCCGAAGACACACAACTCCGACACATGTTCCTCCAGGAGTATCATGATACTCCGACGTCGGGACATCCCGGAGTTTGGAAAACCTACTTGATGCTAAAACAAGATTACTGGTGGCCCACAATCCATAAAGACGTCGAAGATTACATCAAAGGATGTGCCACCTGCCAGGCGGTAAAAACAATCACACACTGCAATGTACCCCCCATTGCACCAATCGGTCCTGGCAAAGACATGACACCCTTTGCCACGATCACAGTCGATTTCATCACAAAATTACCCGATTCACGCAGCTGTGATACAATTCTCACCATCACCGATCATGACTGTACAAAAGCTGTAATCCTGATCCCGTGCAGAGAAGACATGGGGAGCGAAGAGGTCGCAAGGCTCTTCAGGGACCACGCATTCCCCTACACCGGAATTCCTAAAAGAATTATCTCGGACAGAGACACGCGGTTCACCTCGCAATTCTTCAAAGAACTTTGCGCCCAACTCGAAATCAAGCAGAACATGAGCTCGGCCTATCATCCTCAAACAGACGGGCAATCGGAAAGAACGAATCAGACGGTAGAAACCATCCTGAGGATCTTTTGCAATCACCAACAAGACAATTGGGCAGACTGGCTCAAGGTCGTGCAATATATGATAAATTCCTGTCCTTTGTCAACCACAAAGAAACCCCCGTACGAATTATGGATGGGATTCATTCCCTGCACTCATCAACCCACACATGTCGGGAATGTACCAGCAATAGAAGAACGAAAGTCCCAACTTCTGGAAGCCAGGAAGAGCACCCAGGAAGCCATCAGCAAGGCGCAATCCCTTTGGACAAAAGACCCTCATTTCCAATGGTACCGTGTGGATCAGAAGGTCTGGCTAGAAGGGACCCATCTACGAACAACACACCCCACAATGAAATTAAGGGCCAAGCACTTTGGACCCTTCAAAGTAACGGAAGTACTCAGCGCCGTAACATACAGACTGGACCTCCCAGCCGCGTGGAAAATCCACAACGCGTTCCATGCAGCTGTCCTCCACCCCTACAAGGAAACGGAGCTCCATGGACCTAACTTCCCTGAAGCACCTCCTGACTTGATCGAAGGACACGAGGAGTGGGAAGTGGACAATGTGTTAGCCTCGAGGCGAACAGGAAAGGCAAGGACGTTACAATACCTCGTCCGGTGGAAAGGATTCTCCGAAGCACATGATTCCTGGGAACCAAAACAGAATCTAGACAATGCCTCTGCAAGAGTGAAAGAATTTCACGATAAGAACCCCAAAGCCATTCGAAGAATGGTTATAAACCCCCAAGAATCAACTATGAGTTCTTCATCACTCCCCGACATCTCACTCCTCTGCACCCACTTCGAAAACCTATCCCTGATGTCGTCAAACTATAGTTCGCCGTCCCCTGCCACCCGCAATGCCATGCTAGCTGTCGATACAGAAGAAGTCGCCATGCTAGAAGCCTCACTACACCCCACCAACGAACCACCACCGGCCTTCCCAGAAGAACCAGAGTACGCTCCACCAACAGACACACCCCCCAGCTTTGGACTCGAAGAATACCTACGCCTCTCGCCCTCGTTATACAGCATACACAGACCAAGCCGAGTCCCCAGTCCCGAGCCACTGCCCATTCCCCCATGCACTGATACACTCCCCCAAAACAACCCAGAAGACCTGCAAAATCTTGTCTGCAGTCTTAGTAGCTTTGCGAGGGAAAGACTCTTCTACTCCCCGAGTGGCCTGGCGGCAGCACAACTCATGCTAGAACGACAGGAAGAGGCTGACCACCCTCTGGTACTGGACCCCGAGACTAATGAGGTCCACCGCACAGCCACTCCCCTATCTTCGGTATTGAGTACAACACCGAGCTCTTCCCCGGCCACATCTATGCACAGTTTCCCATCACATTACACCCTCGAGATCGACGTCGACGACCTCATACAGACGCACCCCGGCAACGACTGGATTAGATTCCAGTCAGAAATCCACCGGACCTCCATTAAAATCCCGGCAACCGAGGCAGAACCCACGATCAAGGTGGATGCAAGGTACATACGTTTCCGCATCGACAGCATCACGGGAGAGCCCACCATTTACAGGACCATGGGAAACGGAAGACCCATTTACACCGAGGTCCTGGAAGCTGCTCCAGCATCTTGGGCGGCACCAGCCGACTACCGGGATGACAGGCATTTTACATTGCTAATGGAGGAAAGGATGATAGGGGGCCCGATGGAAAGGGCAATCGAGGACCTAGGGGACTATGGAGTCAAGGCGGATATTATCCGTCTGCAAAACCTTGAAGCCGACAAACGCAAGTTGGCCCTCTGCCTCCGCGAAGTCCAGGCTTTGGAAGCCTACGCACAGAAGAGGAGAGCCGAGTTTGGCATATACCAACTCGCCCATGTCAGACGAACCAAAGCGGTCCGTCAACGACTCATCCGGGCCAATGCACGAGAACAGCTTTTGGAACTGGTGGATGAAGATGATCAGAGAGGCGAACTGGCATGGTGACATCGATGTATCAGGCGCAGCACCGCGCCTTACCACACCAACATCGTCACATGACCCGACTCCCGTTTAAGAGGAGGGGCGGGCAGCAGAGTTTCCTGGAACAGCAAAAATGCCACCGACAACGCCCTGGTGCAGGAAGAATTTGAAGAGTGCAAACGCTGCTCTTACTGCCCGTGGTACGACCACCTCTCCACTCATTGCGAAACGCCCCACCACCTCTGCTCGATCTCAGCATCGGGCTGGTGCCGAGTTCCCCGTCACCACCGCTTCTTCCGGAACCAAATGCCGGACACCTGCCCTTATGGAGGCCGCCGACGCCATGCAAACAGCCATTACCTCACACGCCAACGCCACGCTCGTTACCTCACCCAGGAGGAACGAGAGATCGAATATGACCACAACAACACAGGATGCGACGATCTCTGTAAAGGACAACTCAGCAGCGCGGGGATTGCCATGCGCCAGGCAATCACTCAGGTCATCTTAGACGAATTCGAGAATGCAGGCCCCTCTTATGCCCCTCGCTCCCCTTCACCGCCTTACGACTACATCCCCGGTGACAACAAGGGATCCGATTAGCGCATGGAAGCGCTCCTTTGAGGGGAGGGTGGTGATAAGCTCCGCCTCTGGTACGGAGAGAGGTGAGGTGTTTTACGGACCGACAGACTGGCTGGGATCACATGATCCCATGACTCACATACGATACACGCATGGCTCCTCGACTGGACTGGCTGACTGAGGCTCTTACTGTACCGATGACTGATGACCTTGATTAGGCTGACTGATACGTGCATCATGCTGACAGTGTACTATACGATGACTGAGCATGACTGATGGACTGACAAACCGAGTTACCAATCGGTTATAAGGACTATTAGTCATACCTGATTCGAACCTGTATATATATGACTTCATACAGATAGTTGAGCCTTAAGCTCGACTTTGCTTTGCAATCACAGCTCCTTGTATACTCCTGCTCCTTGCGCAGCCCTCTCCGCTCTTCCATCTACCTTTCGAGGTCCTTAAAGGCGGATCTCACCTTCGGAGCTTAGTGATTGTGCTATAACAATCAACACGCACCTCAGGAGTCTGATCACGTGTCACGGCACGCTTCGGACCGCACACCTTCCTCTTCGATCAAGTGTGCACAAAGCCCCGCTGCGGGCTTAACATTGAGGAAGAGGTCGTGCTTGCATAGTTTGTCGAGGATTTGGTGGACTCTTGTTCGGTGGTATGGGAGGTCCGATTTGGTGTGTATGAGGATGTTGTCCATGTAGATTGATAGCCAGTCTTGCCGGAGTTCTTCTTGGAAAAGTGCGTTCATCATGGTTTGGAAGGTGGCCGGTGAGTTGGTCATCCCGAAGAACATTACTTGTGGTTCGAAAAGGCCATGATTGGTGATGAACACTGCCTTCCATTGGTCCCTGTCATGTATCTGCACATTGTTGTATCCCCAGCAAATGTCAAATTTGGTAAATAGGCTGGCTCCTTGGACTCTCGCAATGAGCTTGGGGATGAGTGGGAGTGGTGTGGCATTTTGGCGAGTCCATTCATTGAGCTTTTGGTAGTCCTGTACTGGTCGGAGCTTCCTGTCTTTCTTTTTGATGAAGAAGAATGGGGCGGCAAACTGGCTCTTGGACTCAGTGATGTATCCTTTGTCGAGGTGTTCTTTGAGAAAGGTTGCGAGCACTTCTTGTTCGGGTTGGGTTAGGGCATATACCTTCCCTGGCATGTTTTCCGGGTGGCCAGGTTTTAGTTCGATGGCGTGGTCCCATTCTCATGGTGGTGGGAATCGTTTTGATTCTGCTTCGCTGAATACAAAGGTGTGTTGGCAATACTCGCTTGGGATTGGCGGAGGTTTGGCTGCATGTTTCTCTGCCAGTTTCAATGCTAGCATTTGTTGGTCTGATGCTGTGGTGGTGTGGATCTTTGTCGGGGGTCGTCGGGTTTTAGCTTTGATGACCACGGGTAGTTGTTCGTAGGCGATCCATCCTTTGGCCCAGTCGATGATTGGCTGGACCGCGGCAAACCATGGGTAGCCCAGTATCACCTTTTGCTCGCCTAGGTTGGTGAGGAAGAAGTGCATTGTTCGCATTTGATTGCCTGTTCGTACTTCCAGGTCGGTATGGTGGGTGATTTGCCCATGGCAGTTCTGGGTTCTGTCCACATTGAACACTTTGCAGGGTTCTGTTAGTTCTTTGATTGGTAGTTTGAGCTCTCTCACGTAGTCGGGGTTGATGAAGTTCTCCGTTGTGCCGGAGTCTAGTAATGCAGAGGTTTCAGCCCTCTTAAACAGGGAGTTTAGATACACACAAATTGTCATTGATCGACAGTTCGATAGATACATGCTCCTTGTACTTAATGCCCTAACCAAGGCCGAACTGGTTAGGCATCCTGAAAACCCTCTTCCTCGGCTGCTACTATTCCTCCTCTGAAGTGTGCCGCTACTTGATCACGTTGGTTGGGGGACATGGCTGCTAACTTTGTTGCCATCTCGTCGACTGGGTTCTCGGTGGTGGTCGGGGTGTCGGACATCCAGTCAACCAGCTGGGCCGTGGCCACACACGGTTTCTTCTTCCAGTTGGGGCAGTTACATGCGAAGTGTCTGACTTGGTTGCATTTGTAGCAGGCACTGCAGGGGGGGTTTCGGTTGGTTGGCTGGGTTTGGGCGATGTTTACTTGGTAGACGTTCCCTTGTTCATCTTGCATTTGAACCGTCCTTCCTTGGGGGTTTCGGTTCCTCCAGTTGTTGTTTCGGTTGGCTTGTGCACAGTCTGTGTCAATGTCCATTGGGACAGGGCATTGTTCAGGTGTCGTGGTGCGTTGGTGGAGTTGTATCCTCAGATGTTGGGCCGGCTGGGCTGTTGGTTGGTTGGGTTCGGTTGTGTGAATCGGTTCCATCGTGACGAGGGGGGTCGACTCGTGGTGCTCTTGTCCTGTTTGAACATTTTGTAGATGAGGAGTTGGGAGGCCACGCTGTTGATTGCTTGTTGTTTGATTTCTGCATAGGTGTTAACCTTGGGGGGTTTGACTATGTCGTTGACTATGGACTTGGTTAGTCCCTTCATGAAGTACCGGATTGTGGCAGGCGCCATGAGCAGGTACTCGGCCTTCCTAGCGACTCTTTCAAAGTCTTGGATGTATTGGCCGACATCAGGCCACTTCATCTTCATGCCTTCGATTTGGAGGCGCGCTCGTTCTTCCGCTTGCATGTCTTGGAATTGGTTCCAGAATTCGAGTAGGAAGTTTGTCCATACATCGGGGACGTCTTCGATGAGCAGGTCTAGTCTGTCTACCCATTCTCCTTGGTTGAGGGCCCATTCATCTACTGTCGGGCCTTTGATAAATGTGAGGGCTATTGCTACGCGGCAGATCCAGGATTGGAGGCCAGGGACTGTGGTGTTTACACAGAAGTAGTGTCATAGTTCGTTCATGAACTGGTCGGCCTTTGCTCGGTCCCCGTCGAACTCCGTGGGGGCGCTTCCCATGAGGCGGGCATCTTGGTTTGCTGGGGGCATGGGTGGTGCTACCGGGTTGGTGGGGTTGGGGGCCCTGGGGTTTCCTCCAGGGTTGCTGCCTCCTCCTCCGGGGTTGCCACCTCCCCCTCCTCCTCCTGGGTTGCCGCTTCCTCCTCCGGGGTTATTGCTCGGTTGTCACTTCATTGCCGTATCTAGCTTTTTCTGCACAGAGGCCACTATCTTTGGTTTGGTGGTTGTAGTGGTGGCGGTTGTTGTGGTGGCGGTTGTTGTGGTGGTGGTTGCCATGGTGTGTTCGTGTATTAGCATGGCAAACATCGGGAAAAACCTACTTTGCTAGCGAGGGATAATTTTGCTAGTCTAGCACGTGTTAGTGATAATCTAGCATTATTGACATTATTTTTCGTCCTTGATTGCTTAGATCTAGCTTAGATCTAGCTTAGAGATATTTGCTCATAATCACTGCCAGTAATAATCACCCGTAATGCACAATAGCATTCATGCAAGATAACATTGAATAGTTCCCAACAATCGGGATAATTAATTCCAGTCAGTAAACTATACTATGTACTCAGGCTACAGCTTATACCATAGCCTAACAAGAAAGATTTGTCTGCTAGCAAGAATAATGAGTGGTGTTGTGTGTAACGACGGAGACAGTGACTACAAGTTTGATAGGACTGGCATGAGCATGAGACAGAGGAGAGAAAAAGGAAACATACAATGGGTATATGGTTGACACGGCTTGATAAATGTTATGAGCATCAAATTGGATTGGGGGTATATCTTGGGGTATATGGTCGATGCAGCGTGACAAAAATGAGTGTTGCATCAGGTTCTTGATGACTCAGCCATCAAGTTCGTCAAGGCTAATCTCAGCAATTGGAGCTGAGGTTCCAACCACAGGGGCACTGCAGAATAGCGTGATTAATAACATCAGTGGGAACCATAATAAACATATTCAAGCTTTACCTTGCCTGTGAGTAAATATCGGCCATCATCATCTTGAACACATTGGGCTTCTGCTCCTGAATGTGATTAAAAGTGCCGACATGACCCTGATATACATCAAGGTATGCATTGGCTGTAAAACCTGCGGTGATGTGAACACCAGTGCGCCACTCATACAGTGCAGCATAGAGCTGCTCATCAAATCATATCAAGATAGCACTTTTGAAAGATGTGGCTTGAACACACCGCTGTTGCCACCAATGCAACCATCAGAATTGGAACCTCACACATTGTTACTCCATTGGGCCCAAGATGCATAGGGAAGAGGGAAGCAAATTGATGTGCAAAAGATGTGCTGCCACCCGAAAAGTATAGATCACGGATGACTAAAATGATGCGACTATTTCGGTATGGCCATTTGCATGCTTGTGCTGAATCCTAACCAGGTGTTAGATGGCATTGAACGGACTAGTAAGTGCCACTTACATTCGAGAATGTATAAATATACTTTGACAATTGCCTCAAAGCCTTTGACTGTCTTTGTTCTGCCAAGGTGATGGCGAGAAACTCTGTCGATACAATAGCAGCACACCGCTCTTTGACTTTGCTTCGGAAAAGTGGAATCTGAGCACGTGGCTGTTAATAGCATTAGTAACATTGCCTCTAAACGTTGAAGGACTCACCAGGGGCGTTATCGCCGCCATGTATTGATCATCAAACAAGAGGTGCCTGTAGATCGACGAGGCACCTGGGTAATGAGATGCACAAGTCAGAAGAGAGTCCTTTACGGTCACAAGAGCGACTGCTGGATCAGGGAAAGCATGCTTGAATAACAGGTCTGCCCGGAGGTTCTCCATCACATCCTGGATGACAACTCGAAGCATTGGACACTGACTTGTTAGCATGACTTTCTTTGATCCTGGAGGCATCACAATGTCTGTGTCGGCTGGCCACACAAATCCTGATGACTCAGAAGCCAAAGTGCTGTCTATGGCGCTGCCAGTGCTCCTGCTGCCCACTTGTGACGTGTCAACATCACCAACTTGAGTCTGGCTGCTACAACGTGGGACCTCTGATGCAGGACCAGTAACAGTGGCTGGAACACGCCACAATGGTCTCTACAAAGTAGCTTTGAGTCGGAAGCTTTTATAAGGCATTGAAAACATACCTCAATTGCCACAGCATCCGAGAACTTAGATGCCTGTCGTGGAGTGGGATCATCTAAGTCGTCTAGCCAGTCAGCAACACTTTCAACATCACTATCATTGCCTGTGATGTTGGTTTCATTGTTTTCAGTGAAAAAGAGGGTGGATGCAGGCAGCATATTGCCGGTGTCACCACGGCCGGGATAGAAGGACGATGCCGGTACAAGTTGAGACAAAGTCAACTGTTTGGTAAAAACAAACATGATTTGTAAGCAGAAGACTCACTTTGCTGCAATGGTTGATGGGACTGTACAATGGCACCATCAATGTGCCCAGGCTGTAGCCGCTGTTCGCCCTCTCTTTCCTCAGTGGGAAAACTAGGCCCCTCTTGTCTACCAGTACCAGCAAGAGGGCCTTCAAACTCAACAAGTCAAACATCATCGACATTCATGATGCAAGGCCAACATACCAGGATTCCGTGCATTGTTTGTGGGTGGGGCGGCTGGGGCCATACAGGCTGCTTTTGTGGGCAGATTGGTTGGACTCATATCTTGCGACGAGAAGGTATGTTTGTTGCCCGCTTCTAATAATCAGACATGCCTGACATGGTGTTAGACAGATGCACTGCTTTGAGCATGTCCAAGGCCTATGGTCCGATTTCGATCGATGGACTGTAGTGTTGTGTTGATGTTGATAGACTCGGAACCTTGCAATACAGCAGTGTCTTCATTTGAAGGTGCTTTGGTTTGATTCCGCTGAGATCGACGCATGTGGTGAGCCATGAGTCACACAAGATGAAACAAATGAGTGGAAGTGAAATATCAAAATAGCTGGTAATGACAGGAAAGAGCTTGGGGAGGGGATACAGAATCAACAAGGTGCATGCTCTTTTATGATAAAAGTGCCACCGCTGCAATGTCAACTAATTTCAACTCCCACTTCTTGTCCCGCCCAACCCACAGTCTGCCATGAACATGGCACAGACACAATGTCATGGCTGTCAACAGGCCTTTACCCATAATGGTTTCTCTAAACACATTAGAGTGACCCAGAATCTGCGCTGCCGTGCAGCATATGACGGCTCACCAGCCTATCTGGGGTTTAGGCCCATTCCCTCCGCCAGTGCGGGATCTTTACTAGCATCGATCCCCAGCTCCATGCCGACAATCAATTCTGAAGAACCCTCTGGGGATGGCGATTCCGTAATGGACCCCCCCTGCATTCCCGAGCCTGCAGGGCTGCAACAGACAAGCTTAAATAGATTGCATGAAACAGTAAAATTCTTTCTCTTCTGTTGTCAAAATATAAGTTTTCCCTGACATCCCTTCGACACAGGAGCGGCAACAAGACATGCCTGAAGCTCCTGTGCCCTCTCTGGACGTTTCTGAGAGTCTCATCGAGTCCTCTTCCTTTTCGGATCCCAATTCTGGCATCAGCAAGACTACTGTCGTTGATGGGCTTGTGGATAATGGGGCGGCGCAGCTATTAAGCAGTGGGTTTGCCATGACACAAGTTATGGACAGATGTACATTTTAGGCTAACACGATCGTTCTGAAGATACATTTGATGACAGCCTTTACCCAACCGACATCATGGATGCGGAGGCATTTGAGATGCTATCACATAGCATTAGTGTTTCACCTTCATACTTAGTACCCGGAGAGGAATCTGCTGTTGAACTGCCATCACTGGATGATCTTGGTCAGCTACCCGCTCGAATAGATTCAATCGAGGCTGAAGAATCTGGGGTGGCTGTCATCGACCACTTTCCATTCGGTTCTGCTGGTGCTCCGATCCCTAGTCCACATGAAGACGCTACCTGGAATGGGCCAAGTTTCATAGCCCCCGAAGACTCCATCTGGGCACCATTTTGCTCCCAATGTGACTGGGAGTTTGGGCATTGGGCAAAGATACGTGGCACAACATCATCAGCCATCATGGATCTACTCGCAATCCCAGAGGTATGTGCACACTGTGTTCACTTATCATGGCGCTAATGGGTTGAGAAAGATTGTCGAGAGGCTTGACCTTTCGTATCGAACCACAAGAGAGTTGAACAACATCATCGACGACGAATTGCCAGGGCCCCCACCATTCCAATGCAAGGAACTAGACATCGGCAATGAGGAGCTTCAGTTCTTTTGTTGCAACACCCTACAATGCATCTGCTCTCTTTATGGCAACCCTGACTTTGTGCAAGACCTGGTGTACGCACCAGAGCAACATTACACCAGCGAAGAGCGAACATGCCGCATTATAAATGAGATGCATACAGCTGATTGGTGGTGGACCATGCAGGTAAGTAACACGATCTATGAGAGAATCGTTGCTTAGAATCAGTACCAGGCAACTCTTGAATCGCATCAACCAGGTGCAACTATTATCCCTGTCATTATCTCATCCGACAAGACCCAGCTTACAGTCTTCCGTGGGAAGACAGCATATCCAATATACCTCACGATTGGAAATATCCCGAAGAACATACACCGAAAGCCATCACACCAAGTGCAGATCCTGATCAGCTATATTCCAACAACCAAGCTAGAAGGAATTGCAAACAAGGCAGCTCGGCGTTGCGCTGTAGCAAATTTATTCCACTCATGCATTGAAATGGTATTGGCACCGATTGCTTCTTGTGGAGAGACAGGAGTCCCCATGATGAGTGCCGATAGAGTGTGGCACCAGTGCCATCTGATCTTTTCAGTTTTTATTGGTGACTATCCCGAGCAGGCCCTTGTGACTTGCACATACAATGGGCGATGCCCCAAATGTCAAGTGCCTCGTAATCGACTTGGCAAATTCCAAGCCTTTCCATCACGTGTTCCTAGTGACACAATCGACACTTTTCAACTAGCAGATGGGGACATACGTACATTTCACAAGGCCTGTCACAAAGCTGCTCTCAAGCCTGTATTCCGTCCATTTTGGGGGTCTCTCCCCTTTGCTGACATATTCCTATCGATTTCCCCCAATATCCTTCACCAACTGCTTCAAGGAGTTATGAAGCACATTATTGCATGGTTAGCAAGTCCTACAGTATTTGGGTCAGTGGCAATCAACGCATGCTGCCGATCATTACCCCTGAATCACAACATTGTGCTCTTTGCAAAGGGCATAACCATGCTTTCCCGTGTTTCAGGAAAGGAGCACAAAAACATTTGCCGCATCCTGCTTGGACTCATTCTGGATCTCCCGCTTCCCGGTGGCCAGGTGCCATCACGCGTTGTCAAGGCAGTGCACACACTGCTCGACTTTCTATACCTAGCCCAGTATCCAAGCCACACCACCGAAACGCTTCAACACCTTGAAGATTCTCTTACTCATTTCCATGATAACAAGGCCGTGTTCAACGACCTGGGAACATGAGAAAATTTCAACATACCCAAACTCCACATGCTGCTTCATTACCAGTCATCAATCACGCTCTTTGGGACCACAGATAACTACAATACGGAGCAGACAGAGAGAATGCACATCAACTTTGCAAAGAATGCATACCGTGCAACAAATCACAAGGATGAGTACCTTCAAATGACTATGTGGTTGGAACGTCGCGAGAAGATTCAACAACATGCCACATTCATCAAGCAGCAGCAGGATCAACCTGAGCAACTTGGGAGACGTGATGGCTATTGGTCCCCCACAGGCTTATAATGGCAATCTACAGATGCCTGAAAACCCGACAATCAAGGCCGTACCATTCGATGACTTAGCTATGAATTATGGCACGATTGACTTCCTCGATACTTTGGCGGATTTCATTGCACGTGTAAACAACCCCGGTGCCTCGGCTGTAACTCTACGTGCTCAGGGAGAGGATACTCTAATCCCTTTCTGTGCAGTTCCAGTTTATCATAGGATCTGGTTTGTGGCTGGTGGCAATCGCGATACATTGGACACAGTAGATGCCGTGCATGTGAGGCCAGAAAGAACTGACACACATGGGCAGATCATACCATCAAGATTCGACACAGTTCTTGTCCATAATGGACAAGATTGTGCACATAGAAAAAAGGGTAAGTCTGTTCATATCAATGTATAGACCAAGCTGACTGCTTCTTAGATCATCGGATAGCACAGGTCCACATTGTTTTCCAGATACCGAGCAAGGTGGTCGACGAAGTGTTTCCATCCTGCGATGTCACCCCTCCAACGTACCTCGCATATGTTGAATGGTTCTCCCCACTTCTGGCTACACCAAACCCCACACATCTTATGTATAAAGTTTCCAGATTACTAACCCAAAATGGTCGGCATCGTGCAGGTATAATCCCAGTGGATTCCATCATATGTAGCGTACACTTATTCCCCCAGTTTGGTCCAACCACACCCGAGAACTGGAACACTTTTACTGTTCTGGAACAGTGTCAGACATTCCATATTAATCCTTTTGCTAATAGACACAGCTACTTTACATTTGCATAGATATTTTGTCAAACATTATCTCTTGACGGTGTGCTAACGATGATAAAGTGATCAAACCTAAATTAGTGACCAGCTATTGGTGGCTATACTTATATTTCAAATATCATTTTGCTAGCCGAGGTTTATCCCTCGCTAGTGAAGTAGGTTTTTCCCGATGAATGGTCGGGTGGCAATGAGTGGGGAGTGTCTGATGATGATGTTAGTGCGGTCCTCCGCTGGCTCCTCGTCTGAGGTAGATGAGTCGGGTTGTTGGTCTGTGGAGACAGGGGATGGGGGTCAGGCATTGTCTTGTTCATTGTCGGAATCGAGTGGGATAGGTAGGAATGTCCCTCCTTTGTGTCTTTGTCGACGTCTTTCTGCTGTGTCTAGCTCATTATGTGCCTCGATGTCTGGCCTTCTGGGTCCTCTCACTAGTTTGAATTTGTCTCTGTCTTCTTCAAGGTAGACTTGGGTGAGGAATCCTTTCTCATTGTGTATCCAGACGTGGGTTCCATCTATGCAGTCCTGTGCCTTTTTGGTCGTATCAGGGTGGTATAGGATTGCTATCCCATTGTATCCGGGGATTACTCCTTTGTCGATCCTTCGCAGGTGTGCGTTCTTTGGTGGGCTGTTGCCGTCTCCAAAGTCTGTGAGGTATTCTTGGGTAGGGCCTCCGTGATGATGAGAGAAAGTTGAGTCTAATGTCACTGCTGCTTACACAACAATAATGTATAGACTCTGGTGATGGTGACAAGGCTCTCTGCGGCTGCCTTCTGGCTGGAGGTGTGGGAAATAGATGATATTGTCCACATAAGATGGACAGGAGACTCAACTTAGCGGCCTAGAGTCACGGTTGAGTCATATTTATACGGGAATACAGGGGTATGGGGCACAGGGCACGGAACACGGCGAATCAGCGCTGCAGACATGCATACATAGGGCCGGGTCACTAAGTGACCTGTATAGTCCATCCACATCCAATGAGGCGTACTGTCATATATACTTATTGGGGGGGACTTACCACTCTCCTGGGTCATACCACTCCTCTGGGTCATCCAGCTCCATTGGGTCGTCCTTGCAGCTGACATCCCCGTCGATCGAGGCAGGGAAGTCCCAGGGTCGAGGGGACGGTAACAGGCCTTATATCTTGCTGCTTAATGTCCGGCATTGCCCTGTGTTGCAGGGTCGACATGGTGGCACTAAACCTGTTTGAGGCATGCTTTGTGAGCTGTCTGAGGTGCCTGTGCATGCTGTGGGAGTCCCAAATCACCCTAAGCCTTTTGGGGGCTTATTGAGGGGCTAGCACAGCAGCTGTGCTCTTGATTTGCTGGGGCTGGGTCATACCACTCTTGCTCAATATTTATGCCAATTTTCATGGGGTGTTGTACTGGCAGAGGAGGTGTTCCTGGCTGTAGGGGAAGGGAGGGATTGAGTCACCAGTGAGACTCGTGTGTTGTTACATGGTGTCACATGTCACATGTCACTCAGGCTTCATACGCACACAACACAGCCTGAGTGACATGTGACATGTGACACCATGTAACAACATGCAAGTCTCACTGGTGACTCAATCTGTCACTGCTGCTTATGTGATGATAATGTATAGACTCGAAGTGGGAGTGACAAGGCTCTTAGCGGCCGCCTTCTGGCTAGGGGTGTGGAAATAGATGATATTGTCCGTGCAAGACGGACAGGAGACTCAACTTAGTGACTTAGGGTCACCGTTGAGTTGTATATATACGGGAATACAGGGTACTAGGGCAGAGGGCACAGAACACAACTAGGAGACACCGAGAACATGTGTACATAGGGCCGAGTCACAAGCAACTCGTGTAGTCCGTCCACATCAGATGAGGCATGCAGTCATGTATACTAATTGAGACCTACCGTTCCTTCGGGCTCGTCCAACTCCATGGGGCTGTCCTCGCGGCTAACATCTCTGTCGATCGAAGAGGGGAAGTCCCAGGGTCGGGGGGACGGTAACATCACCCTCCAGTTAGATGCAAGTGCGACCACGCATCGCGTAGCGGATGATCCCCCCCGCATGGCGCTGGTCGTGGCAGTCGGCGTCGTTCCCTGCGAGGTGGGCGAGGGTCTCCCTGGCATTGGCAGCATGGAGGCAACGGCGGCAGTTGGCGAGGGTGTTACGGGTCTCGGCCTCTTCGGCCTTGAGGGCGTGGATGCGGGCGGCAATGTGGGTGAGCTCGGTGTCGGTGTGGTGGTAGCGGCAGATGTCCGTGTAGAGACCCCAGTCCTGGGTTGTATCTTGGACCTCCAATGCAAAGGCCTCGAAGATCTCGGAGTCCCCATCAATGGCACGGAGTAGCCACTTGGGTACTGGCAGATTGGCGACACCGACATTGGAACTGGGCTGGGCATAGACCTCTGTAGTAAAGACAGGGTCGTCAGGGCCTCCCAAGGTACCGGCAGCGCGGGGAATGGGGCCATCGAGAAGTTGGATGTAGGGGGCGATGCGGCGGTCGTTGCTGCTGCCTTGGAGGGGGATGGAGAAGTAGTGGAGCTGGCTGTTGTTCTCGATAAAGCCCGTAGGGGGTTCAGACTGGATACCCTGCTGAATATCCGCCCTTGCAGGTTGATTGGCCAGGCGGCAGATGGTGAGGTCGGCGAGGCGCAGGGACTCAGTCTTGGAGTCGCACTCGAGCTGGAGACTCCTGGCTCCGAGGGCGAGGACGTTGCACTGGTCCTTGCTCTGCTCGAGCTCTGTGGCTTGCTCCTCGGCCGTGATCCTAACGGCTTCCATCTGGTCCTCGGTGCGCTTGGCGGTGAGGACGAGACCGCAGACCATGCGGAGGAGAACTGGAGCCATGAGGGCGTCGGCTTGTCCCTCGACGATAGTGCCAACGGCTCGGGGTGATAGGGGTATGGCTGGCTGCGTAGCGCCGACGGCGAGGTCCACTGCAAGGACCCGTGCTGTGTTAGTGGGCACAGGGTCCTCAACAAGAGGAAGGGTTCCAGTGAGACTGGTCGTCTGGTAGGGAGTTCCCGGGGCGGGGATATAGAGGGCCTCAGTGGAGGCATAGGAGTCGGTGGGTGAGGCAGGGGCATACTCATTGTTGTTCTCAAAGGAGGAGATGTGGATGAGCTGGTGGGACATAATGATTTGGAGTGTGGGAGGAGAATGGTGATTCGAGCTCTCAAGCCTCTCCTTTTATGCAGTTGTGTAAGGGGGCGTCTCTCGTGGTATGACTCAACTAATGCAGGGGCGTGTACTTGGTCGGCTGGTTCCCACATGTTGTCTGCGTGTGGGTACCCTTTCCATTTGAGGAGATATTGCAGGGTCTTCGTTTTCCCGTAGAGGCAGTGATTAACGATGGCCTCAACTTCATACTCGTGTTCGCCCTCGATCAATTCGGGGGTGGCTTGATGTAGTTGGGTCCGTGCTGCAGAGTTTTGCGGTATGGCGTGAGGAGGCTGGCGTGGAACACGTTGTGGATCTTCCAGGCGTCGGGTAGTTGGAGTTGATACACCACTGGCGATATCTGTCTGGTGATGCAGAAGGGGCTGTGTTGTTTGGGGGCTAGTTTAGGGGTCTGGTAGGGTAGTTGGAGGTTCTTAGCCTCGAGCCAGACCTCTTGACCAGTCTTGAACTGGGGTGGTGGCGTTTGATGGGCGGTGCGATTGATGGCTTCGATCGCTTGTGCACGCCTTTCAAGGGCGATTTGCTTGTGCATACCTTTCAAGGGCGATTCGCTTCCTGTCTTCCACGTGTTGGTTAAGCGACAGAGGGGGGTCCATGGGGTGTAGGCAAGGTGCATAGCTGAGGAGAGCCTCCAAGGGGGCAATGTTGATGGTGGCATTTTTGTGATTGTTGTGCACCATGGTGGCTATCCCTAGCCAATCGCTCCAATCGGTCTGGGCGCTGTTGGTGGTGAGGCGGAGGTATTGTTCTACCCATTGGTTCGTCCGTTCTGACAGTCCGTCTGTTTGGGGGTGGAATGCTGAGGACATGTTTTGTTTGATCCCTAGTTGTTGGGTGAGGGCCTTTGCGAAGAAGGATGTGAATCGGGGGTCCCTATTGGATATGACCTTATTGGGTAGGCCGAACCACCGGTAGACGTTGTCATAGTATAGTTTTGCTACTTCCTGCCCGGTGATGGTTGTTTTGCAGGGGAGGAATACAGCCGCCCTCGTGCATCTGTGGTCCACTATTGTAAGGATGGCATCGTATCTGTTGCTGATTGGGAGTTGGGTAATTAGGTCCATCGCCACGATTTGGAATGGGAGTGCGTCGGTCGGTGTAGGGATTCGGTAGAGGGGCACCTTTGCCCGTCTCGTGAGGTTCTTGCCTTGTTGACATTTGGTGCATCCCTTCACATATTGTGCGATCCATTCATTCATGTTTGGCCACCAAAAGTGTTGGTGGACAGTCGTGATGGTGGGGTCTCGTCCTGGGTGTCCCCTGATTTCTAGGTCGTGGAATCGGTGGAGGATTTCCTTCTTTAAGGTGTCGTCTGGTGGGACTGCAACCCTTCCTTGTATGCGCCAGTGCTTTAGGTTTCCATCGTTGTGTGAGTGGGTCATGGTTGCTTGGTGGCACTTGATCCATTCTGCGATTTCGGCGGGGTACTTCTGTTGTGTCATCCCTATTCGTCTCTCTAGCTCCCACCATTCATCTTTGGGGTCTTCAGTGGTGGACAGTCTGATGAATGCATCGGGGTGGAGAAGGGTCACATTCTCGTTGTCTGTGTCGCCTCTGTCTACTCCGGGTGGTCGCGAGAGTAGGTCCGCCGAGGTGTGGAGTTTCCCCAGTACGTGTTGGATCTTCAGGTGGTATTCCTGGAGTTCTGCAAACCAGCGTGCTACTCGGCGGTTTACCTTTTGTGGGGACTTCCAGAAGGTGAGGTTTGCATGGTCGGTAAGGACCGTGACCGGGATCGTTGATCCTGCTAAGTGGGGTCGCCAGTGGGCTAGGGCTTTCATTAGTGCTAGGAGTTCTCTCTCGTAGATGTCGTAGTTGCACTCGGTTGGCGTGAATGTCGCAAAGTAGTAGGCTATGGGGTGTTTGGTTGGTGAGGTTTTTCGGGGGTGTTTGTCTCCCTCTTGTAAGAGTATGGCTCCCACGCCGTATGCGGACATGTCCGTGGCGAGGAAGAATGGTTTGGTGTAGTCGGGTTGGTGTAGTATTGGGTTTTGACACATGTGTGTCTTGAGAGTTTCGAAGGCCTTGATTTGGGCCTCCTCCCATGTGAACGGGGTCGCCTTCTTGGTTAGGTGAATCAGGGGTCTCGCGATCTTCGAGTAGTCTTTTATGAAGTATCAGTAGTAGCCTATGAAGCCTAGGAAGGCTCTGATGTCTCTGACTGTCTGTGGGGGTCTCCAGTCCACTACTCCTTGTACCTTGGCCGGGTCCATGCGAATGGTGTTGTGGCCCAGGATGACTCCTAGGAATTCAACTTCTTTTTGCTCGAAGATGCATTTTTCTGGTTTGAGAAAGAGGTTGTGTTTGTGCAGTTTGTTGAGGATTTGGTGTACTCTTGTTCGGTGGTATGGGAGATCCGATTTGGTGTGTATGAGGATGTCATCCATGTAGATCGACAACCAGTCTTGTCGGAGTTCTTCCCTGAAGAGTGCGTTCATCATGGTTTGGAAGGTGGCTGGTGAGTTGGTCATTCCGAAGAACATCACTTGCGGTTCGAAGAGGCCGTGGTTGGTGATGAATGCTGCTTTCCATTGGTCTCTGTTGTGTATCTGCACGTTGTTGTACCCCCAACAGATGTCGAACTTGGTGAATAAGCTGGCCCCTTGGACCCTTGCGATGAGTTCGGGGATAAGTGGGAGTGGTGTGGCGTTTCGACGGGTCCATTCGTTGAGCTTCTGGTAGTCCTGTACTGGTCGGAGTTTCCCGTCTTTCTTTTTGACGAAGAAGAATGGGGCAGCGAACTGGCTCTTTGACTTGGTGATGTATCCTTTGTCGAGGTGTTCTTGGAGGAAGGTTGCGAGTGCCTCTTGCTCGGGCTGTGTTAGGGCGTACACCTTCCCTGGCATGTTTTCTGGGTGGCCGGGTTTTAGCTCGATGGCATGGTCCCATTCTCGTGGCGGTGGGAATTGCTTTGATTCTGCTTCGCTGAACATGAAGGCATGTCAGCGGTATTCCTCCGGGACCGGCAGGGGTTCGACCGTGTGTCTTTCTGCTAGTTTTGATGCCAGTGTCTGTCGGTCTGATGCCGCGGTGGTGCGGACTCTTGTCAGGGTTTGTCGGATTTTGGCTTTAATGACCACGGGTAGTTGCTCGTAGGCAATCCATCCCTTTGCCCAGTCGATAACTGGTTGGACTGCTGCGAACCACGGGTAGCCCAGTATCACTTTTTGTTCGCCTAAGTTGGTGAGGAAGAAGCACATTGTCTGTGTTTGGTCGCCTGTTCACACTTCTAGGTCGGTGTAGTGGGTGATTTGTCCGTGGCGGTTTTGGGTTCTGTCTACGTTGAACACCTTGCAGGGTTCTGCTAGTTCTTCAATTGGCAGTTTGAGTTCCCTCGCATAGTCGGGATTGATGAAGTTCTCCGTTGTGCTGGAGTCTAGTAGTGCAGAGGTTTCGGCCCTCTTGAACAAGGAGTTTAAATATACACGAATTGTCATTGATCGATGGTTCGATAGATACACGCTCCTTGTACTTAATGCCCTAACCAAGGCCAAACTGGTTAGGCGTTCTGAAAATCCTCTTCCTCAGCCGCTACTACTCCTCCTCCGAAGTGTGCCGCCACTTGATCGTGTTGGTTGGGGGACATGGCTGCTAACCTTGTTGCCATCTCGTCCACCGGGTTTTCGGTGGTGGTCGTGGTGTCCGACATCCAGTCGACTAGTTGGGCCGTGGCTACATGTGGTTTCTTCTTTCGATTGGGGCAGTTGTGTGCAAAGTGTCCAACTTGGTTACACTCGTAGCAAGCGCCACGGGGGGCTCGGTCGGTACCTCGGGGGTTTCGGTCGGTCGGCTGGGTTTGGGCGACGTTCACTTGGTAGACGTTCCCTTGTTCGTCCTGCATTTGGACCGTCCTTCCTTGGGGGTTTCGATTCCTCCAGTTGTTGTTTTGGTTAGCACATGCACGGTCTGCGTCGACATCCATCGGGACAGGGGCGTTGTTCAGGTGTCGTGGCATGTTGGTGGAGTTATACCCTCGGATGTTTGGGCAGTTGGGCTGCTGGTTGGTGGGGTTAGGTTGTGCGAACCGGTTCCATCATGACAATGGGGGTCGGCTTGTGGTACCCTTGTCTTGTTTGAACATCTTGTAGATGAGGAGTTGAGACACTACACTGTTGATTGCTTGTTGTTTGATTTCTGTGTAGGTGTTGACCTTGGGGGGTTTCACTATGTCGTTGACGATGGATTTGGTCAGTCCTTTCAGGAAGTATCTGACGGTTGCGGGTGCTGTGAGCGGGTATTCGGCCTTTCGGGCGACCCTTTCAAAGTCTTGAATGTATTGGTCGATGTCGGGCCACTTCATTTTCATGTTTTCGATCTGGAGGCAGGCTCGTTCTTTGGCCTGTGTGTCTTGGAACTGGTTCCGGAATTCGATCAGGAAGTTTGTCCAGACATTGGGGACGTCTTCAATGAGTGGGTCCAGTCGGTCCACCCAGTCCCCCTGGTTGAGGGCCCATTCGTCTACTGTTGGACCTTTGATGAATGTGAGGGCTATGGCTATGCGGCAGATCCAGGATTGGAGGCCTGGGACCGTAGCATTTACATGGAAGTAGTGTTGCAGTTCGTTTATGAACTGGTCCGCTTTCGCTCGGTCTCCGTCGAATTCTGTGGGGGCGCTCCCCATGAGGTGGGCGTCTTGGTTTGCCGGGGGCATAGGTGGTGCTGCGGGGGGGTTAGGGGCTCCAGGGTTTCCTCCTCCTCCCAGGTTGCCTCCTCCTCCGGGGTTGCCTCCTCCTCCTCCGGGGTTGCCGCCCCCCCCTCCGGGGTTGCTGCTTCCTCCGGGGTTGTTACTTGGTTGTCGCTTCATTGCTGTGTCTAGCTTCTTCTGCACAGAGGCCACTATTTTTGGTGTGGTGGTTGTGGTGGCGGTAGTTGTTGCTGTGGTAGTTGCCATGGCGTGTTCGTGTATCAGTGGGGTGAATGGTCGGGTGGTGATAAATGGGGAGTGTCTGATGGTGATGTTGGTGCGATCTTCTGTGGGTTCTTTGTCTGTGGTAGGCAAGTTGGGTTGTTGGTCTGTGGAGATGGGGGATGGGGGTCGGACGTTGTCTTGTTCATCGTCAGAGTCAAGTGGGATGGGGAAGTGTTTCCCTCCTTCGCATCTTCGGCAGTGTCTCTCTGCTGCGTCTAGTTGGTTATGGGCCTCGATATCTGGCCTTCTAGGTCCTTGTACTAGTTTGAACTTGTCTCTGTCTTCTTCGAGGTAGACTTGGGTGAGGAATCCTTTCTCGTTGTGTATCCAGATGTGGGTTCTGTCTATGCAGTCCTGTGCCTTCTTGGTCGTATCAGGATGGTATAGGATTGCTATCCCTTCATATCCGGGGATGACTCCGGTATCGATTCTTTGCAGATGCATGTTCTTTGGTAGTCTGTCATCGTCTCCAAAGTCCGTGAGGTATTCCTTGGGTGGGGCCTCTGTGATGATGAGGAAGTTGAGTCTAATGTCACTGCTGCTTATGCAATGATAATTTATAGACTCGAAGTGGGAGTGACAAGGCTCTTAGCGGCCGCCTTCTGGCTAGGGGTGTGGAAATAGATGATATTGTCCGTGCAAGACAGACAGGAGACTCAACTTAGCGACTTAGGGTCACTGTTGAGTTGTATATATACGGGAATACAGGGTACTAGGGCAGAGGGCACAGAACACAACTAGGAGACACCGAGAACATGCATACATAGGGCCGAGTCACAAGCGACTTGTGTAGTCCATCCACATCAGATGAGGCATGCAGTCATGTATACTAATTGAGACCTACCGTTCCTTCGGGCTTGTCCAACTCCATGGGGCTGTCCTCGCGGCTAACATCTCTGTCGATCGAAGAGGGGAAGTCCCAGGGTTGGGGGGACGGTAACACAATCCCTCCCTTCCCCTACAGCCAGGAACACCTCCTCTGCCAGTACAACACCCCATGAAAATTGGCATAAATATTGAGCAAGAGTGGTATGACCCAGCCCCAGCAGATCAAGAGCACAGCTGCTGTGCTAGCCCCTCAATAAGCCCCCAAAAGGCTTAGGGTGATTTGGGACTCCCACAGCATGTGTGGGCACCTCTAACTTGTATTCCCCACCCCCCTCATCTTAGGATGCATCATCATCCCTTCAAACTTTGTTCTTAGGGTTTAGGGACCACATGTGTGGGTGCATGAGTGCACATGGGTATTATAGTAATTAGCACAGTAGTAAATAAATTCTAATATGTAGCTGTGTACCATGGTTCATACCCACGGTCTGTACACCTAAGGTATTGTGATAAACCCTTGGGTTTGACCTGTAACCGTGGGTACAGTGTGAAAATGGGTATGGGTTTGGCAGGTATGGGTGTGGTGTGACCCCAACTTCCCCAAGTCACCCATGATGTGACCCGTGTGACACCCTAAACTTAATTAAAAGGGTTATTTATAGTGAAGAGATAATTGTCTTTAATTTTATATTACTTGTCAACTTTTCTGTAACTTGTGGCCTTTTTGCTTGCTGACCAGCAAAAAAGCACTGAAAGTGGCCTAAAAGCTCACAAGTTTTTTGTAGAAATGCTGATGGACATTCCATCTACCAATGTCAACATCAACAATTGCCCTTACTTTGGTGGACCAATCAGTGTTTACCACTCTGCAACTGCGTGTTTCTGGAATGCATTCACTCAAATCCAAACTGGCATGGAGAATATGCTTGACATGATACAATGTTTGTCAAAACTGACACTGACCTTGACGGAATGCCAGGCATGGCAATTGCCTGCACTCTTCTCTTTTTTTCATTCACATTTGATGACCAATACTATCTCTGCACACTTGTCAATTGGCTAATTCCTGGTAGTGCACATCACTGGGTTTGAAAACCTGGTGGGTGCCTGGGTACGGGTTAGCTGGGTGTGGGTCTGGGTCTGATTTAAGGTACCCACAGAAAACCCACACCCAAGTGCTGGGTTTGGCGGGTTTTCCCATGTCAACTTAGCACAGGGTTGGCAGGGTCAGAGGGTCACCCTGCTAACCTGAGGCTAAATGGAGCCTGGAGGAGAAATGAAAGGAAATGAAAGGGAAATACAAGTAAGAACAGGGGGAATCTGAGGGACACAGCCCTTCAGGGGTTTGTTGGGTAACTCTGGGAAAGTTGGAACTTTACACTATCTACATACAACCAATATACTAATATACTTGGCCCATGCATACTATGTATCCTACTCTACATTCCTGCACGTTTTGGGGTGCCCTGTGTCGGCCAATCGGACTGCATTGTCCAGTCTTGCATGCACTCTAACATGCTCACTCCTGGGCCTGGCCTCTTGATGTGTGGTGTCTGGTGTCACCCTGCATTGCGTGGTCGACATGGCAGCACTAAACCCCTTTGGGGGCGTGCTTTGTGGGCTGTCCAAGGTGCCCAGGCATGCTGTGTGAGTCAACAAGGTCCTAAGCCTCTTGGGGGCTTATTGAGGGGTAAGGGTCGTGGCAGCATTCTTGATTCGCTGGGGCCAGCTCATACTACTATTGCTCGATATTCCTGCCAGGTTTGGAGGGGTGTTGTGCTGGCAGAGGAGGCATGCATGGTCGTAGGGGAAGGGTGTGGTTGAGTTACCAGCGAGGCCCACACATGTTGCCACGCCACCGGCCTCCCGGACCGCTGCTCTGCCACATGCTTCTAAGCCTAAGTTGGCTGAGCAGCGGCCCGGGAGGCTGGTGGCGTGGCAACATGTGCGAGCCTCGCTGGCACACAACCATACCCC
Organism: Russula ochroleuca; assembly: GCA_015178965.1. Lineage (NCBI taxonomy): Eukaryota > Fungi > Basidiomycota > Agaricomycetes > Russulales > Russulaceae > Russula > Russula ochroleuca. Next base: position 8,174 of record WHVB01000045.1, on the reverse strand, counting down.
TTCCCCTACGACCACGTGCGCCCCCTCTGACAGCACAACACACCTCTAAACTCCACAAGAATATCGAGCAAGGGTCATACAAGCCAGGCAACGCAAAAAAAGCGAATTAGAACGCTGCAAAAGCGATACAGTCCCTCAATAAGCCCCCAAAAGGCTTGGGGCAATGCAGGCCCTCTCAGCAAGCCTGGGCACCTTGGACAGCGAACAAAGCACGCCCCCAACAGGGCTTAGTGCTACCATGTCAAGCTCACAATGCAGGGCAACGCTTGACATTAATGCACGCAGCCTCGACACACTCGCACCAAGTTGCACATGCTTTGACACACTCACACTTAGTTGTGCATGCCTTCAATATCTATACACACCCTTGCACTTGTTTCAAGCTCCATGTACAGTAGATAGTTTAGTTAGTCTAATAAATTCAACTTGACTTGGATTGTAAATGTGAATGTGTGAACCTGCAATGCAAACCCATGCGGGATCTGAGACCTGCAGAACCCACTGGAACCCACACCCATGAGCACTGGAACCCATACCCAAAGTCCAGGTACAAAATAAGCACTGGTATGGGTGCAGGTCAGGCTTGAGTCACCCATGGGTGACCCGTGACGTGCACTAATTCCTGGTGATGAGCCCGATGAGGATACCAGGTTGTGGGTTGTGCAACTGGAGTTTGAGGGCAATAGATGACGCCATATACTCTCAATCATTCATTTGGATTGTGTGGCATGCACTGCACACCTTCTGCCTGTCTATGGCTCATCTTCCATTCCTGAGGACTTTCACTTTTCTGACGTGCTTGACACATTTCACACTTACTTCGTTAATTGATACTTTGATCACCATACCCATGAGTTCATCTAGTAGTTGTCTTATCATATAGATCTTATGAAATAGTGCTCTGCTATAAATCTGAGCCCAAAAAGGAAAAGGGCAAAGCATGAATAGACGGGTTTGGCCAGTCAGAAATAATTAATTATCGGAAATATTTTATTTGTCAGAAATAGGTATCTTATCAATTACAGCACTTTCAGAAAACCTTGGCCGTGTCAACTTTTTTTTTTTTAAATAAAATAAAACGGTCAATTGGTCATGTGCCGGAGTCAGGTGGGGTGCTGGAATCCAGCACACTCTGGTGTCCTCCCAGCTGTTGACTTGTTGTTCATTGTTGTTTCTCTCATTATACTTTATGCCATTGTATTGTAATGTTTCCTCCGATACCTAATAGAACCCCTCCACCAATCTATTCCACCCTGCCCCCTCCATACATTCAAGCAGTGGCACCTCCATCCACTTCAAGTCCCCAGTGTGCCGAACTGGACCAACAACCTTCACTGGGTTTGACAGACTCTGAGATTGAAGTATTTGGTGAGTGCTCATGCTAATCTTTGATTTTTGGCCATCTGAAGATTTACCATGCAGGTCATCCCATTGTAATCCCAGTCCGTCATGATGCAGCATTGGCCCAATCTGAACAGTGTGCAGAATCCCAGTCTGAAGCCATTCCACCGGTTCAGTGCCACCAAACTCCGGACTCTCCTGTTGTCCAGCCATTGGCTGCAGTAGCACGTTGTCCAAGGGGTAGGCCATCTAAAGCACCAGCAGTGCCTGTCGCTGAACCTACTGGGTTTGAGCTTCTTGTGACAGTCATGTTACCAGATCGAAAGGTGCAGAGCAGCTGTAAGACCAAGGTGGAGAAGCAGGAGCCATTGAAGTTTGGTCCTGTCAATGTTGCTTTCAAGATTGGATGGGATGCATTACTTTCGAAGATTACGGAATTGTTGGAAATTTCTGTGGATCGCCTTGTTATTTCTTCGATGGAGTGGCACTTTCTGAAGCCTCAGAACAGCCTGTGGCTTCCCATGAACAACAAGAACGCAATGCAGTCCATGCTGAGGCAAGCAGCCATGAAGTTCAAGAAGGATGCAAGCAGCTATATGGTGCTGCAAATGCAGCAACCACTTTCTTCGAAGACACCACAACTTGTGAGTCATATCATGTTGCAACAACAGAATAGGCCAATCATAACAACCATGCAGCCATGGACAGAAAGTACATCAACTATTGGGTTTGCTAGACTGGCCCCTGACAACAACAAGCCATCTGATGATGACACACCAACTTCAAGTCATAACTCAAAGAAGACTCAACTTGACAATGATTTACAAGGCCTTGCTTCTGAACTTGAAAGCTTGTATCTGATAAGCTCTGCCTCTGGTATGGAGAGAGGTGAGGTGGTTTTATGGACCGACAGACTGGCTGGGGTCATGTGACCCCCATGACTCATTACAACTACGACCCTGACTCATCTTCTGGACCGGATGACTGATGATTCTTACTATACGCTTACTGATACACACATCATGCTGACAGTGTACTATAGGTTGATGACTGAGTACTTACAAACCGGCTTAGCAACCGGTTCTAGGACTATTAGTCATACTAGGTTCGAACTTGTATAAATAGGACTCTGTACAAACAGTTGAGCCTTAAGCTCGACTTTGCTTTGCAATCACAGCCTCTTGTTCACTCCTGTTCACTGTGCGGCCCCTCTCTTCTCTACCATTCACATTCTAAGGTCCTTAAAGGCAGACCTTGCCTTCGAAGTCTAGTGATTGTACTATAACAATCAATGTGCCTATCAGGAGTCAGATCACGTGCCTCGGTACACCTCGGACTGCACACCTTCCTATTCTGTCAGGTGTGCACAAAGCCCCGCTGCAGGCTTAATACAAGTCAAGCTTCCTCTTAAGCCAAACTGGCTGACATCCTACTCGACCTTGGAAGAAAATGAAAGCTCTCAAAGAGCCCTGACATCAGATTTCGGAATAGAACTTCCGACGACCTCCCTGCAGAAATACAAGGGAAAGCCTTCTGGCTAGAATCACGAACCGAAGGACGAGCAGCATATCACCTCAGAGACGGGCTATACACATACCCCGTAGAATACATCAACAGAACCTGGTACAGAATCAGCTGGACCATCGACAAGTGCTACAAAGTTAGCAGAGAAGACAAGATTCAAAACCTCCAAGAACAAGGACTAGGAACTAAAAACCAACCGTTCCTACTTGCACCAGATCTCGAACACATCCACACAGAAGTTACTCAAGGAAGCGATGAGACCCCTGAAGTGGAAATTGCCTCACCAGCATCCAATCCGGACATCCCCACCACAGACCAAACTAATGCACCGATCATCAAACAACTCACACAAGCCATGGCACAAGCTGTGATCACTGTAGCTCATGTACAACCTGCACAAGTAGCAGGACCAGCACAACCACAACAACCTCCCGCCGGAGGACAACCCGGTGGCAGAGGAGGCAGTGGAGGAGGAGGAGGCGGTGGCAGAGGCCAACCAGCAGCAGGACAACAAGCTGCAGGACAAGCAGCAGCCGCACCACCTCGCACAGAACCCCTCAAGGGAATGATACCCCAAATCTTCAAGGGCAACAGAAAAGACGCCGAACAATTCATGCAACAGTTTGGGGCCTATCAATTCCTCAATAGGCACAACTCGACGTTCACGAATAAGGCAGAAATGGTGGCATACACCCTCACCTTTATCAAAGGCCCACAAGTCAACGACTGGGCCTATGATATGGCAGACCAACTGTCCATCAAAGTAGAAGGGAATCAAATCACAGGAGATCCCCCGACACATGCTGAAGGAGACCAAGCCCTCTGGGACTGGTTCGCACAATCCTTCAGAGACACCTTCAGAGACTCGACCAGGAAACAAGACACATACTCCCGCCTCATAAAAATGGAACTAAACATGGACAACATCAACACATCCATCACCCTCTTCAAACACCTTATCAGAGAAGCGGGATGGGGACCCGATGCAGAAGGAACAATTAAGTTGTTCCAAGATATCCTACCCATAGGACTTCACCGCACCATATGCCAATGAGAAACACTACCTGCCACCCTCGATGAATGGTATGAAGCCGCCAGGAAGACAGTCCAAAGATGGCAGGACCTTAACAACAATATAGGACCTAAAGGAGGGCCTGGACATATCTCCACCAGAGCCAACAGAATGCACGGATACCAAAAGGCACCTCCCCCGAAGAAACATAAAGACCCTGATGCCATGGAGGTTGACGCCATACACACAACTGGAAAGTTAACAGACGAAGAATGAACCCGCCTCATGAAGGAAGGAAGATGCTTCTGCTGCTGCAAACTGGGACACATGTCACGAACCTGCCCCGAAAAAGGTAAAGACAAAGGAAAGAACCCCGAACAACCCCACAGCTCCCAAGGACAGTATGTCAAGGACAGACCCAAGGTCTGTGCAGTGGTGATCGATGAAGATGAAGAGGACCAGCATAGCGAAGCTGAAACCTCAACCACGGCACCACCTTCCTACACCAAAAAGGACATCCTTCAATACATCAGAGGAATGTCCATTGAGGATCGTGAAACCCTCTACGAGGAAATGTCTGCCCAAGTGGATTTTTAGGCAGCTCAAAGCCGACAGCCTGGCTTAGAGCGGTTGGATTGCAAGATACAATGTACATTAGGAAACTCTCGACTCTGAATATGAATGTTTCTTTCCGCACTTCGCAATCCAAGGCCGACAAATCAGCTCTCATTGACAGTGGAGCCACAGATAACTTCATTGATGAAGAAACATGGAAATGACTAGGAATCGGAAGGAAAGAACTTGCCCGACCAGTCACGGTCCACAATGTTGACGGGACCGAAAACAAACAAGGAAAAATCACACACTACTGTTGGCTCCACATTGTTAAAGGAGAAAAACATATGCTCCAACGGTTCTACATCACGGCACTAGGGAAGGACTGTATTATCCTTGGTTACCCCTTCCTCTATGACTTCAATCCCAAAATCAACTGGAAGTCAGGAAAGGTCCTAGGAGAACCTGTACAACTCCAAAGCAGTCGCTACATGCACATCGCCAAGAGAATCTTCTTCATGCAACAAGAAGCAGTCAAACAAGTAGGGAAGCCAAAGGAAGGAGAAGCCATCTATGTGCGCCGCACCAACATTGCACAAGAATGGGCCCAAAAGGCAGATCAGAACAAAATCCACCTCACCCTCGACACCATTCCCAAGGAATACCGAAGACACCAAAAGGTATTCTCAGAAGAAGAAGCATGCCGGTTCCCTCCAGCATGATCAGAAGACATGACAATCAAACTCACCCCTGACATGCCAAGGGAACTGAATTGCAAGGTATACCCCCTTTCAAAAGATGAACACGAGTTGCTCCAAAAATGGATCCTCGAAGAAGAAGAATTAGGACACATCTACAAAGGTCCCTCCCCCTACACTGCACCAGTCTATTTTATCAACAAAAAGGACAGCTCTGAAAAATGGATCATCATGGACTACCGCCAGCTCAACAAACACACAGTCCGAGACAACAACCCATTGCCTAATATTCAATCAGCACTGGAGAGATTACACGGAAAGCTACTCTTTTCAAAGTTCGACATCTGCTGGGGCTATAACAACATCCATATCACTGAAGAAGACCAACACAAAGCGGCATTCAAAACCCTGCAAGGCACCTATGTACCACGAGTCATGTACTTCGGCCTCACCAACACCCCCCCTTTCTTCCAACAAACCATGCATCGAGACTTTTGTCCCCTGCTCCAGAAGTACCCAGAAAATTTGGGGAACTATATGGACGACTGGTGGATTGCCACCGCCAACAATGAAGAAGGAAAAGAGCTCCACAAACAGATCGTCCACAAATTCCTTGATAAAATGGAAGAATGCTCTTACTTCTTAAAGCCAAAGAAGTGTCAATTTGAGAAGGAAAAAATGGAAATTCTAGGTTGGTTAGTAGGAGGAGGACGAGTATGCATCGACCCTGCAAAGGTCAGAGGCATATCCAAATGGCCCCACACCCTTCAATCAGTGGAAGAAGTCAGAAAAACACTTGGGGTACTAGGGTACCAAAGACCCTTCATCCAAGGTTTTGCATCCATTGCAAGGCCCCTACACAACCTTACAAAGAAAGGGACTCAATTCCACTGGACCCAGAAATGCACAGATGCTCTAGATGAATTGATCAAACAAGTAACCACAGAACCAGTCCTTTGGCACCCAAACCCCGCCAAACCATATGAACTCGAAGTGGACACATCGGCTTTCGCCCTAGGAAGCATCCTCTACCAAAGGGATGATAATAACAAACACTGTGCAGTTGCCTACCACTCGAAAGCACTAAATCAAGCCAAAAGGAATTACTCCATTGGAGATCGAGAATTCCTGGCTATCATCAAAGGTCTTAAACACGTCAGACACCTGGTCATGGGATCACCCCACAAGCTCACGATCTACACGGACCGTGACAATCTCTGTTACTACCAACACCCACAAAAGTTGAACCGCTGTGTGGCATGTTATATCGTGTTCTTAGCAGATTTCAACTTTGAGCTGGTCCACCTCCCAGGAAAGAGAAATCAAGCCGACCCACTATCTAGATGCCCAGATCATGATGATGGCTCAGCAGACAACGAAGAAACCACAGCTCTTCCCAACAAGCTCTTCGCCAGAGCAATCGAAATCACAATCCTAGAACATCAAGCCCACCAACTACAAAAGGAAAACAACAAACTCTGCCAAGCATGGAAGAAGAAGTACGGTATCTACCAAGACGAATGGAAGATCTGGTGGAAGGCGGGATCACTGGTCATCCTAGAAAACACGCAACTACAACACACCTTCCTACAAGACTACCACGATGCACCCACATCAGGACACCCAGGAGTCTGGAAGACCTATCAAGCATTGAGATGCGATTATTGGTGGCCAAACCTACACAAAGACGTGGAAGATTATGTCAAAGGATGCGCAACCTGTCAGGCAGTGAAGACCATCACACACTGCAATGTGCCCCCTATCGCACCAATCGGACCAGGGGAAGACACAACCCCTTTCACCACCATCACAGTCGATTTCATTACAAAGTTACCCAAATCACGCAGCTGTGATACGATCCTCACTATCACCGATCACGACAGCACCAAAGCCGTAATTCTAATCCCGTGCCGAGAAGACATGGGAAGTGAGGAAGTTGCAAGGCTCTTCAGAGACCATGCCTTTCCCTACACTGGAATTCCCAAGAAAATCATCTCTGACAGAGACATGTGTTTCACATTGCAATTCTTTAAGGAACTCTGCACCCAACTAGAGATCAAACAGAACATGAGTTCCACCTACCACCCTCAAACCGACGGACAATCAGAAAGAACAAATCAAATGGTAGAAACCATATTGCAGATCTTCTGCAATCATCAGCAGAACAATTGGGCAGACTGGCTCAAGGTTGCCCAATACATGATCAACTCCCGTCCCTCGTCCACCACTAAGAAACCCCCTTACGAATTATGGATGGGATTCATTCCCCGCACCCATCAACCCACACGGGTCGGGAATGTACCGGCAATCGAAGAAAGGAAGTCCCAGCTTCTAGAAGCCAGAAAGAGCACCCAAGAAGCAATCAGCAAGGCACAGTCCCTCTGGACAAAAGATCCACACTTTCAACGATACCGTGTGGATCAGAAAGTCTGGTTGGAAGGAACCCACCTTCGGACGACACACCCAACGACCAAATTACACGCCAAACATTTCAGACCTTTCAAAGTTACGGAAGTACTCAGCACGGTGACCTACAGGTTGGATCTCCTGCCCGCATGGAGAATCCATAATGCATTCCATGCGGCTGTCCTCCATCCCTATAAGGAAATGGAGCTACATGGGCCCAACTTCCCCGAGGCACCACCTGACCTAGTGCAAGGCCACGAGGAATGGGAGGTGGACAACGTGTTAGCCTCAAGATGCGTGGGTAAGACAAAAACACTCCAATACCTGGTCTGGTGGAAAGGATTCTCCAAAGCACATGACTCATGGGAGCCCAAAAGAAATCTGAGTAATGCCTCCCTCAAGGTAAAGGATTTCCACGATAAGAACCCAAAGGCGATCTGACAAATGGTTATAAACCCCCCCAATTCGACAATGGAATCCCCACTGCTCCCAGATATCTCCACTCTCTGCACACAATTCGAAAACCTATCCCTCATGTCTTCATGCTACAGTTCCCCATCCTCTGCCACTTGCAATGTCACCGCTGCTTACGCGACGATAACAGATAGACTCGGAGTGGTGGTGACAAGGCTCTTAGC